>CM062396.1:13350394-13538115 GCA_031304145.1 Cardiospermum halicacabum | reverse complement strand
ATATATATATATATATATATATATATATATATATATATATATATATATAAAAGTTATGCTCTAATTATCTAATAATATTTCACTTCTAAAAAATAATTTTGGACTGTGAAATATGAAAAATTTTAAATCGTTATGTTTTCTTATATAATTTTAAATAGAATTTAAATAGTGCATTCAAATTGTAAAAATTTAGGGGGAAACAATCATGGAAGGATGTTATTTTATTACTGAAAAATAATATAAATATGAATTAGAATACTAAATGGAAGGTGAATCAATTAGGAGTTTAAAAATGAAAATCATACTTTAATAGTTGTTAAGAGTCCAAATCAATATGTGTTTGGTTTGATTTAGGGCTCGTTTGGTTTACCGTATAAGATAAAGAATAGTATAATGTTATACTATCCTCTCTCATATCTAGCATTTGGCTAGTTAATGGAACATGATAAAGTTATAAAATTCTCTTTCTTATACGGTAGACACATGATAAAGTAATCCTCAAGAAAAGTTATGATAACTTTATCCTATAATGGCCGTATTAGAATTTTTACCATTTTAACCTTATATCTATATTTATAATGGGGTTGGTAATTGGTTAGGTTTGAGCTTATTATCCCAAACCCGAATATTTAATGGGTTCGGGTCGACCTATGAGTCTACCTAAATATAAAATATTTATTTATTTATTTATTTTTAAAAAAATTATATTATTATATTATTAATTTTTTAAACTTTAATCACTATTAAATACAATTGTTAGGTAAAATATTCTTTCTAATTTAATTTGTTTTAAAAATAAATGTTAATTATTTAATTTTTAAATAGATTTAATTACTTATTTATTTTATTGTAGCACATTCGGGTCAATCCACGACTAATCAATACGACTGACACATAAATTCTTTAGAGATATTTTGGTATTTTACATTATTATCATATCGCTTAATCAGTGTTACCAAATACAAGTTTAGTATTATTTTATCCTATCATGTTGCTTATACGATTACCAACCAAACATAATTTTGTATAATATTATCCTTATACAAAACTACTTATCCTTATTCAGTTCTTTATACTATCATGTTCCTATCCAATACGGTGAGCCAAATGAGCCCTTAATTTAAATGTTTGTTTTTTTAAAATACATGGGTTGTATGATTTCTTATCATTGATTTAATTACTCTTATATATTCATATTCTCTATTTATTTTTAAAATATTAAATTCATGTGTAAATTTAATATTATTATCATTATCAAAATTATTTAATGAATATAAAAAAATTTTAAAAAATAAATTTATTTATAAATATTTATAACTATTATAAATGTAGTAAATTTGAAACTTTTTGAATCACTTCCCATGACAACCAATATTAGTAACTATGAAGATCGATGATATTGTGATAAATAATTTTATTAATGGAATAATTGACTCTCGAGATATTACACATCATCAAGAGTTATTGGTTTTCGAGAATATTGATAATCGGATAAAAATAATTATTTCACTTTTTTTAATATACAATGATATATATATATATATAAACATTTTCTATGTTTGTTTGCATATTTTAAAGTGATGAAATTAATTTAAAATTTGAAATTGAAGTCATGATTAAATCTATGTACAAATTATTTGTAACAATAGATATAATGTACATTAATGAATGAAATTAATTTATCACTTAATTATAACACCTGCAATTTAAAAGAAATGAAAAGTTATCAAATTTAAAATGATTGATTTATGCATTGATATTATTCATTAAAACTAACACGATAATAACAATGGATAATTCTTTAAATATCTAATAAAATTTTAAAAATAAAAAATTATACTTAAATAGAAAAATACTTTATAATAATCAATATATAAATATATATATTTTTTTAAATATGATTTATATCATCTAACATAAAATTATAAATAGAAAAAAAAAATTCAACCTATATATCAAATTTGAATAAAAGTATTTAATTTTTAAAAAAAAAAAACAATTAACTCCAATGACTTTCTTCTCTCACAACTAAAGCTAATTGTATTTCAAGTTTTTCTTCTCCACTTTTCTAAAAAATGATTGTACTCTTCTATTTAAAACACTTGTAAAAAAAAATAATAATAACATATTAAAAAAATCACGCCACATTTCTATATATAATTGGGAAAAAAACTATTAAATTGGAAAATATAAAACATAAAAAAAAGAAGAAATAATATTACTTTAATTTACAATAAAAATTAACTTTTTTTAAAAAAAAAAATCTATATATATTTTAACATTTATGTATATTAGAAAATAAAAACTCAAAACAAAATTTACAATTTTAAAATTTCATTTGACTATTGAAAATTGATTAAAATTTTAAACTCCACAAATCTTATTATAAAACTAAAAAAGTAATTAAAAAAATAGAATAATGGTTGAAAAAACATAAAACTCACCATTGTTCCATAGCCAACAAATTCTCATGGAAACCTGAAACAAAAACAATAGAAATTAATGAGAACATCGAAAATATTAAATATTATATATATATATATATGTAAAACATGTTAACACTACAAAATCAAAACTAACATAAAATTAGGGAAAAAAAATAAAATTAATTACTAAATTTACATGACAATTAGTTGGTTTTCATTTGGTGGAGAGACAAAATAGAAATACAATGGCATAGAAAAATGAGAGGGAGAAGAATACTTACCAATTTAAAATTTTGCTTTTTCTTCCGGAATGAATAAAGTATAAATACCAAATATGAGAGACGTTAATGAATAAGAAACGAATAAAATATAAATACGATCATAAATATAAGAGACATTAATGAATAAAAATACGAAAAGTTTTTATAGTGTATAAAATAATATAATTAATATAAATTTAATTGTTTTAAGCATATGGTAGAATATTCTCATACTATTTTTTTTTAACATGGCGTAATGAGATAGGAGAGAGACTAGGTAGAAAACAAAAACCTGTCATTTTTATTCTTTTCAACCTAATCCTAAGTTTTTAGTGTACCACGTCATCTACTTCTCCGTTATAATATATATGTATAGATTGATTGGGAAAAAAAATAATTTTATAATAATTATTGCATTAATTATTATGAAATTTATATCAATTAAGGGCAGGTAAAAGTAGATGGCTACGTAGCATTACTCTAGTTTTATATTTGAGAAATTATGCCTGAGAACGGGTTCTCCACGTCATTTTACCCGAATCCTCCCAATCAATACATGACACGTGACCGAGTTTTTAATTATAAATTTTTTAAATATAAATTTATTTTTACAGCTTCTTTCTTTCTATCACCACACTCTCTCTTAATCCTCTCTCTCTCTTTCTATCATCACACACTCTCTTAGATCCACAATTTCTTTTCATGAAACTCGGATAAAGTGTTGGAATCTTTTATTTTAAAACTTAACAAATAAAATATAAAATACAATTAGGATCTCGCGTTATTTTAAAATAAACATAAACTCATTTTAATTCAAATGTCTCTACTTCTAAAATACATCATTTTAATTCATTTTTGTTTCGAACATTAACTCACAAATAAACATAAAAATTAAATCTATATATATTATAAAGCGGAACTCTCTAGCGGGCCCACAAATTGAAGTGGCATAGCTGAGAGTTCACGCTTGGGTTGAAAAACATAAAAAACAACCTATTTTGAAAATCAAGTCTATTTTGCCATTGGTAAAATGACACGTGTCTTTGGTTTTCGCTCTCTTTTTCCATTAATTTTTTCCTTTTCTTTTTTAATATTTTCTTGGTTCATTTATTTTCATTATACTAAATATATTAAATATCATATTCAAAGACAATAAAAGTATATTAAAATCATAAATTCCAATAATATCAACCGATTTGTTTTTTTCATTTATTTTTAATAGTACATTAAAATAATACGTTTTGAATTCCAGTGATCTCAACCGATTTGTCCTTTTCATTTGTTGTTTTTACTATATAAAGCATTTCATATCATCTTTCCATTCACATCTCATTTTTTGTTTGTGGTTTTCTATTTTTTTTTACTAATTGAAAGTCATATATTAGTTTATTTTGAAATTGTAAAAATAGTATTTTTCTATTTTAATAATTTTCACTTTAATTAGGTTTAATCATATGTTATTTATTGTATTATCTTTCTTTTTATAATATTTGTATAACTTAATTCTAATTTAATTATTTTTTGTTTCATAATATTTTTTTTATTCATCTATCAAAATTTAAATCAAAATAAATTTATAAATAATTGGATTCTAAAATTTAATTAAAATTATTCTAATATTTTTTTTAAAATTTTGTTGTGAGTCCAATTTAGTTAACAATTTTTATTTATTTATTTTTTTAATTTGTGAAAACACTATTTGATAAACAGTTGATACTAATGACCATTAATTATTAGTAAAACTATTATGATGTTAAAAATGAAAATAGAATTATAATTTTATTGTTTAAATAATCTATTATTATTAAAAAAAAAGGGAAAAATATCTTTATTAAATCGAAATTGACTTTATCTGCTCTAAAGTTTTATATTTAAAATAGTATAAAAGAGTAGTTATCTTTGTTTATAATTATTATATTTATCAAATTGAGACCAATTTCCATTCATAAAAATATTTATGTAGACAATAATTAAAAATTTTATTAAAATTATTTTTCTCTTTGTTATGTTCATATATTTTTGTGGTTATAATGTAACATTGAAAATGATTCGTATAACTTTTTTTTTTCAATTAGTTGATTTGGTTATCATTGCTATTCAATTATAGTAATCTAATCAATCCAAATTCTCAATTAAACAATTTGAATTCCTATTTTTGTACCATTTATTTATTACTATTCATTTTTTGTACAATAATTATAAATAATTAAAATAATTAATAATATTTAATTTGGGAAGTTAAAGTGACAAATAAATCTTCATAAATTTATCATTATTATTATAAAATTTATATTAAAATAAATTAATAATATATATCTTATCAATATTTCTAAATGTTAAAATAATTGAGTTTATTACTGTTTAATTATGAGTTTAAATTATATGGGATGACTCTCCATTTCACCGTACGAGAGCATTTCACCATATAATGTCATTTCATCACTTAAATAAATATTAAAAATAAAAATTTAATTTTAATTATGTATAAAAGTTATTAAATATTTATTAGTAAGTCATTTTATTTATTTTTTTATATTTACTTCAGTCATCCCATATAATTTAAACTCTAAATATATATGATAGATTAAATGTAATTAAGACACGGATCAAATTTTCATAAATAAGAATTAAAAAAAAAATTATATATGACTTCCGTTATTCTAAAAATTAATAAATAAATGTAAATGTGGTTACGGTTGTATTTAATGTTTATATTTTTATTCATCTTATTTATTTATATAATAATTAATGTTATTAAATTAAATTTCATGAATATCAAAGTTCACCCCTTCTATTCTCCATTAAATTTTATTAGTTTTTTTTTAAAAAAAAGTAAAATTAGATATTCAATAATATTTGTCATTTGTTATTAAAATTTTACATTATTTTCCTTTTCTACCCTCTATTTATTTATCATCACTAAATTTTATAATATCATAATTAATTAATAATGTGCATGCCATTAAGAAGGATAAGAATAGAAAAAATAAATTAAAATTTTAATATTTCCTAAATGGGATTGCAAATAAATTATAATAGGAGGGGTAAAATAGATGATGTAAATAACATGTTGATTTAATATTAAATGTCATGGAATGAAAAAAGTTAAAATTAATTTTATAAAAATAATTTTTTAATAATGATATAGTAATTAAAATAAATAAGCAATATTTGAATTACATTTAAAAAAATTAATAGAAAAAAATATATATTAAAAATGATCATTATTAAAACAAATTGAAGTTTGAAAAATTATACATATATATATATATATATGCATTAATTGATGTGATTTTAAAAAATATAAATAAATATAATGATTGCATTTTTAATATGATAAAAACCTGTTGTATGAACAATTAATTTTAATTTGAAATTTTAAAAAATATAAATATATTTTGACGATACACTTAAGTATCGATAATAATTGTACTAAAATGAAAATAGTAAATTATATTAAAAATTGTTATACAGTCTATTAATCAATCCTAATAATAATAATATTATTATTATTATATTATTATTATTATTATATTATTGATCAGTTGAGCATTTTTTTAAACTAAAAACTTATTTAATTATCATTAGTTAGAAAAAATAGAACTTTAAAATTGGATAAATTAAATTTGAATATCTTAATAAATATAATTAAAAATAGATAAAATTATATAAAATATCCCAAATAAAGTTTAAAATTTCAAAACTAGTCCAAAAAGGTTTTGTTTATATTTATGATCCATTAAATTTTAATTTTTAAAAATAGTCCTTCATTTTTTATTTTTTTTTGAAATTTTTTAAATTGAATTACATCATAAATAAAAATTGTAAAAGGATAAAAATGAAAATTTTCCTTAAAAATAACCTAATAATAATAAATCTAATATAATATAAATATTATATTATATAAATATATTTTACCGCGCAAAGCGCGGGATAATTAACTAGTTAAAAAAATAAAAATCAAACAAACACATGTTCGTTTCGAACATAAACTCATAAATAAACATAAAAATTAAATCTAAAAAATAAAAATCAAACAAACAAAACAAACAAATGAATAACAGCGGCAATTTGTTTGTTCTCCAAAGATGTAGAGTAATCGTCGATCGAACTCCAAGGATACAGAGTAATTGTTTGTTCTCAAAAGATGCAGAGTAATCGTAGATCGAACTCCAAGGATATAGAGTAATCGTCGATCAAACAAGAAAGAGAGAGTGAGTGCATAATTGAAAGAAAGAGAGAGAAAGGTATATCGATTGCAATAATGCTAGGCAGCCTACTATTGGTGCCTACCTTAGGTGGCATATGAGGTGGCAAAGCACAATCATCCGCCACATAGGTAAGAGCGACACATCATTTAATATTTTTAATTTATTTTAAAAAAAACTATTTAATTAAAAATAAATAAAATCAAAATATTCAATTCAATTAAAAATTAAATTTCTAAAATCCCAATTACAACCAATTAAAAAACCCTAACTCGAATTGAAAACCCTAACACGAAAAATCGATTAAAATTCTTAATTGATGAATTTTTAAAAAACAATTCGGAATATTTAATTAAATTCAAGATTGAATTTCTAAAATCTCAATTCCAGAGAATTAAAAATCCTAACTTTGAAAACCCTAACACGAAAATCGATTACAATTCTTTCATTGAGACGATTGATGGAATCTGACTAAGGTGTGAAACTGAGTAAGATTAAAGTGGTATGTAGTTTGTGTTTTTAATTTCTATTAACGAAGTGATTATATTGGAGGGTTGTATATTATCATGATTTATGGATTCAATAAAAACAATTGAGATAAGTTTTTCATTCATGGAGATTTGTGTGTTTAACTTCTTAATTATAATACAAAATCCAATGTTTCACATGTGATTGCTTTGATATATGTACCACCAAGAATTGATGTATTAATTGATTCATTGATAATCCTTTCATTGATTGACTTTTTATGTCTCCACCTTACCATTGTTAAGTGTGTTTCTTCTTGGTTTTATAAAAGAATTCATAGAAACACTCCATTTTTATTTCAAGTAATAATGAACGAGTGAAATCTAAATTGTGTTTAATGTTAAGAAATAACTTTAAAACATATCAATAACAATGATAATAAATTTACACTCAAAACCTCTTCACTTTGAATATAGTTACTTCTTTATAAAAGAAAAAGACATCATTTCTGATAATAGCCTCTAACCCGACTCTTAGATAGATCCATATGGGCAACATTAAAAAATAGTAATATCTCATTTGTCATCTAGGAATGTGATCTGCCTAGGAACTTCAACTATCGGCACTCCATCATTTTCACCACCGTTGATTCGCCCACTACACTTATCATCGTAGTGTCGATTCTCAGTAGTCTTTAAGAATTCAGTTGTGGTGACATTCTGCAATCAATAGTAAAAACTAGTGAGTCTTTATTTGATATATTAATCAAAATAAGCAATTTAGTAACCACTAAATGTATTACTAGTAAGATAATTCACATCATAACTAAAGTTAAAAAAAAAAAAAAAATTGGCGTCATACTCTAAATAATAAAAAAAAATTAAATGTCACTATCAGAAATACATCCATGAAAAAGAGGCATAAAACTCTAAATAAAAATAAATCAAATTAAATATCATTATCACAAATACCTTATATTGTGATTTCTTCGATTTTAGTTTCTTCACAATTTGATCAACTTTTGATTGTTTTCTTTTGAATGGAGGACGACCTTTACTTCGAACAACCCGTGGGCTAAGAATGCTCGTTGCATTAGATGCACTTTCCACACCTAACTGTACACTAGGTGATGAATTATTTATCTTTTCATCAACAACACAAGGCATTTTAGTCAACATCAATTTCATCTTGAAATCATTCATCAGCTTCATCACAATGTCATAATCATCCTCATTATTTGAAGCTAAATCTGCTACTGTAAGCATTATATTGGACAAATGTTCAAATCTTTGTCCTTTAATATTGTCACTCCAACTACAGTAACTTATCTTAGCTTTTGTATGACATCTGCTTATATTTTTGCTCCACCGCCTTAGAATGTATTTCTCAGATACAATGCGAACTTGTTGACGAATAAATATCATAATGCTATGTCGACAAAGAATGCCTCTGAACTCAAATATTCGGCATGTACAATGGACGTCACAAGTTTTGACATTAAAGTAAATCACAAACGAAACACTACGATAACTCACTCCAATAATCACATCTTCTTCCACTGTAAATTTAATATCATTGCCAATTTGTTTAAAAGGTGATAATCGACACTGAATTAAACCAGCAATCTCTCTCTGAAACTCTTTGAACTTTTCCATAGTGTAAGCATGTTGAAATTCTTTTTCAAATTGATAAATGCTTATACAAGGAATCCATGATTTGAAACTTTTAAAATCAGCCTCTTTTTCTTTTTCAACTTTATCTCTCAAAGCATTTTCATATTGTTCTACAAACTGCTTTAATGTTGTTTTTGAATTCACATATCCATCAAAGAATGCATGCATACTTTCACTGCGTTGAGTAGTAGACATACCTGCCCAAAAAATATCTTTTACAAAAGCTGGCACCCAACGTCCTCTCTCAATAGCATTTTGCATTGCCTTATCTTGATCTGTGATTATTGCACTTAGAGCAGAATTTGACATACAATCAAGCTACGATTGGAATAGCCATATGAATGTCTCTGTATCTTCACTTGATATCAACCCACAACCTATATTGAATGACCATGATGATTAACTCCAACGAAAGCACCGAATGACATGTCATACTTATTGGTTAAATATGTTGTGTCAAATGTCACGACATCACCAAACTCCTTATATGCAGCTCTACTTCTTGCATCAACCCACAAAACATTTTTTAATCTACCTTCTTCATCTAAATCCATTACATAGGAAAAATTAGAATTATCCTTCTGCATCTTCAAAAAATATCTCTGGATTGCTAAAGCATCACCTTCACTAAGTCGTAACCTTCTTACTTTTTCTATATAATTCCTACAGTCTTTTTGTAGCAATGTCAAATTTTCAGCACCACCAACTTCAATTGACATAGACATAAAATTCTTATTTGGTCGAATCCAGCTCGATCATTAACTTCAAGTTTTCTCTTCACATATGGTTGTATTATTCGCTTGCTTTTGAAAAATCTTATCTTGCTAGGCGTGCTCAAGTCATGGTTGTGCTCCAATTCACTTGAGTTTATTTGCCATTTTCCATCAACCCGTAAAGATACACAACAACGAGCCTTACAATTTATTTTAGTTGTTGGATGCATCTTGAATGCATTTCTAGAATTGCTCTTTGATGTTCGACTGCGTGAACAAGCTAGTTTAACATATCTCAACTCTCCATCATCTCCTTTCTTTGATGTTCGTACAACAACTTCAAATCCAACCATACTTCCATAAATTTTGTATTGCTCATAAAATTCCTCGTATGAATCAAAAGTCATTCCAGGTTGAGGTGTCCAATGTTCATTCTCTTCCACAATTTTTTCATCAAAAGTGTCCACAGATAAATTATCCTATTTATTATTATTTTTTATCAACTATATTAAAAACAACTTATAAAATTATTATGCAATAAAAACTTGTGAAAATATAAAATAAGGTAAAATAGAAGAGAAAAAAATTCTTACCTGTATGACATTGAATTGAGATGATGAACTTTCACTATTTCTTATATGAGATTCCATTAAGATGATGATTTAAAAAATTCCAATCTACTAATCAAAACGTACACAAAATTAAAGAAGTTAAAGTAATAAAATTTGGAAAAAGTTAATCAATAACATCTGGACAATAAAAATTGAGTGTTTCTATGAATTCTTTTATAAAACCAAGAAGAAACACACTTAACAATGTAAGGTGGAGACATAAAAAGTCAATCAATGAAAGGATTATCAATGAATCAATTAATACATCGATTCTTGGTGGTACATATATCAAAGCAATCACATGTGAAACATTGGATTTTGTATTATAATTAAGAAGCTAAATACACAAATCTCCATTAATGAAAAACTTATCTCAATTGTTTTTATTGAATCCATAAATCATGATAATATACAACCCTCCAATATAATCACTTTGTTATAGAAATTAAAAAACACAAACTACATACCGCTTTAATCTTACTCAGTTTCACACCTTAGTCAGATTCCATCAATCGTCTCGATGAAAGAATTCTAATCGATTTTCGTGTTAGGGTTTTCAAAGTTAGGATTTTTAATTCTCTGGAATTGAGATTTTAGAAATTCAATCTTGAATTTAATTAAATATTCCGAATTGTTTTTTAAAAATTCATCAATTAAGAATTTTAATCGATTTTTCGTGTTAGGGTTCTCAATTCGAGTTAGGATTTTTTAATTGGTTGTAATTGGGATTTTAGAAATTTAATTTTTAATTGAATTGAATATTTTGATTTTATTTATTTTTAATTAAATAGTTTTTTTTTTAAAAAAAAATAAATTAAAAATATTAAATGATGTGTCGCTCTTACCTATGTGGCGGATGATTGTGCTTTGCCACCTCATATGCCACCTAAGGTAGGCACCAATAGTAGGCACCTTTAGTAGGCTCCCTAGCATTATTGATATCGATTGAAGGAGAGAGATGTGAGTACATAAATTCAAGGAGAGAGAGAATGTGTATTTATTAAAGGGGAGAGATGAGCATTTTTTGAATTGAGAATTTTAACATTAAAAGCTAAATGGCTCCACACCATGTGTCATGTATTGATTGGGAGGGTTCTCTAAGTAGGCAAAATGACGTGGAGAACCCGTTCCAGGCATAATTTCTCTTTATATTTGGTGGTTACGTTGCTTTCAACTAATTAGTGAAGATTATTTCAAAATATTAACAACTTTAATTATTTGAATTGCTACTCTTCCTAAGCATTTAAGATAAATTAGATATCACAATTAAAATAGTCGTTGGAATATGTATGAAATAATTAGTAGAGCGACTCTTATTTAAGATATGTTAGATACTGCAGTTAAAACAGTAGTTTGAATAGCTGTTTGAAATAGTTAGTAGAATGACTATCAAAATAGCGGTCGTAATAATTGTTTGGTGATATAGTTATAAACAAATTTAAATAGCCGTTAGATATAAAAAGGGATAATATAATTGTGGGTACCTATAATTGTGCAAAATTTCCACTTAAGTACTTCAACTTTGCGATGTTTCATATAGGTACTCCAACTTGCAAATTAGATCTTTATATAAGTAGTCCAACTTTGCGAGTTTTCATATAGGTACTTACTCCAACTTAAATCTTTTATTAAAAAGTTGTATAATTATTTTGTTTATATTTATTAATTTTAAACATAAGAATAATTATTCAAACAAGTATAAACCATTTAAGTAGCCGTTAGATATAAAAAGGAAAATAAAAAATTCAAAAACTACAAAAGTTTAAGTATACAATTATAAGTTTATTTTAAAAAGTTTGGAAAATTAAACTTTTTTAAATTTCATTCTATAAACCATTCATAGACTACGAGTGTGGTGCCAAATAAACCACAGCCAAATATTAGGCTAAGATTGCTTGAATAAAATAGCTAAACAGCTTATAGATATAGTCTCACAGAGTTTAGTTCTCCTGAGTAAAAATCGGATCCTTTTACAATCATTCCTACCTCCTATTTATAGGAGGTATTTGGGTCCTATTTCTATTTGGATTGAGACTCCTTGTTTTCCTTGAATTCGGTCTCCTTTTTGGACTTGGTTTCCTTCTTTCAATGGGGTTGGTCTTCATTTATCTATCGGGCTTTGGAAATCCTTGGCCTGGTATGATAGGTCTTCCTTCTCCGATTGGTCGTGGGAAATTCGTGTTTAGTTAGGTAATCATTCGGTGGGCTGGAGTGTTTCGGTTCGGACTCTACTATGCTCGGCCGAGTTGAACTTCATTGGGCCTTTTGGCCATGTTGGTCGAGCTAGATTGGCGCATTTCTTGGGCCTTTGGCCCTCTTTTTCGGCCGAGGGTAGCTTTTGGGTACCCTCCCTATATTCGGCCGAGCTTGGTTTTAGGGTATCCCTTCTGTCTTCGGCCGAGCTTGGTTTTGGACTTCGGTTCCTTTTGCTTGCTCTTACCTTCGACTATGATGCCTTATGGTTATTTTCCCACCACAGTAATCCCCCATTGCCATGGCTTGAATCTTTCGAGCATGGCAATATGTCGTTATCTCGATCGAGTTCGGGCTTCCATTTGTTTTTGTTTTCGGCCGAGGTTTCTGTGGTTTCCTTGGTGGGCCACGTCAGCCCTGACTGTCTTGTCTTAGGTAGATTTGGCGGCTCCTCGACTGTTGTGCCCTAGATTTACCATCATTGCGGCTGGCCTATAAATAGGTTGGCGATCTGTTCCTCTCTCTTCACTTTACTCCTTTTTGCTTTCTCTCTCTAAAAAGTTTGAAACTTTTCGCCTCTGTCTTCTGATTCTGCTGCCATTTTCGTCGGTGACGCCCTGTGGCTGTGTTTTCCGGCTTCTTTCAGGTTAGTTCTCCTCTGACTTGTTCTTCTAGGCTTTTGTTTCGTTTTAGTTTGGGATTCTGATGTGTTTGTGGTTTTTGGGTTTCGTCTGTTGTTCATGAGTTTGTTGACTGTTTGTCTGTTTTTTTTATTTTTGATTTTTGATTTTTGACTTTTGATTTTGCTTGCTTGCCTCTGTTTTCTATCTTTTGTTTGTACTAACTTCGGTCGAAGACCACTAACCTGCTTTTTTCTCGGTCGATTGTTGATGTCTACTGATTCCATAGGCACATCTTCTTTCGGGGGTCTGACTTCAGAATTCTCGACCGCGGAGGACGCGGGCGAGGAATGTTCATCGGTCCGTAATTCACCGGCCGAGTCTAGCCCTCAGGGCATTCTGCCTCCTTTCTTTAATATTAGGAGCACCATGACTATGGACGAGCTGGAATCGGCCTTCTTCGCTTACAAGTTCCCTAGTTGGATTAGGGCCCGGTTGCCCGAGCCCGAGGAAAAGGTTGATGATATGTTGGCCGATGGTTGGGAGCCCTTCTACCTTCGTCATTTCAAGATAGGGCTTAGATTTCCAATCATGGGATTGGTCGAAGAGTTGTGTACTTGGTGCCAGATTCATCCAAGTCAGCTAACTCCCATGACTATTAGGCTTCTCCTGTGCGTCGACCGTCTGAAGGAGAAGTACAACTTAGAGTTTACGGTCGAAGATTTTTTCTACTCGTACTTTGTGAAACGCGAGAATCCCGAGTTTGGGCGGTATGTGCTGAATGCTCGGTCGAATGCCCAGCTCTTGGTCTTGAGTTTTTCTTCTAACGAGACCAAGTGGAAGGACAAGTACTTTTTTGTTAAATGGGTGACCGTTTGTCAAAGGGGCTGGGTTACCCTCCATACTGGCGGGACTCTTGTAGGTTTTTTTTTTTTTGCGTTTTGGTCGAGTTTGATTTTGTTCTGACTGCTTTCTTTTCAGCGAATTTCGGAAAGAAGAACTGCAGGTCCTCTCCTCGGGCACGTGTTAGGAGCGAGGCTATTCTCGCTTTATCGGCTGAGTCTCGGGATTACAGGACGCTTTTGGGCGAGTTGTCTATCAGTCGTCTTTGGGCTTTCACTAGAACAAGTAAGTTGCTTGTGTTGTGTTTCAAGTTCCTTCGATCGAACTTTGCTGATGTTTGTCTTTTTAGAATTATCCGACTACGTGATGTCCAAGCCTGAGGGTTAGAGAGCTTTGGCCATGCGGGCCATCATGCGCCAGATCCAGGCAGAACAAGAGAAGGCCCATGTGTCTGGTTCTGCTGGGAATGAAGGGCCGGTCAAAGAGCGACCTGAGCCGGCCGCCGAGCATGTCCGTCCTCCAAGTCCTGTTCCTTCGAAGGCTGCTGAGGCTTCTCGTCCGACAGTTCCAGAGGGTTCTCGGAAGCCTTCTCGCCTCTCGGTTACGAAGGAGAAGCGGCCGATGGCGGGTGGCGTGGCGCCAACCAAGAAGCGGACCAAGCATGTTGGTCAAAAGCCTCGTGGCGATGGTCGTCACGTGATTGACTTCCCAGGGGATTCTTCTACAAGGGAGATATCGGCCGAGATGATTGCGGCCACGGATGGCTTCTTCTTTCCCCAGGACGAGGAGTGGTTAGAGTCCTTGTCCTTTACAAAGTTCTATGAGATGTCTATCTCGAGCCTTTATAGGGTAAGTTCGTCTCTTGTTTGTTTTCTTGGGTGGTTTCCTTGCTTACCTTCTTTATCTTCAGGGGCTCCAAGGGGCGGTTGGTATGCGCAAGCATTTTGGCCCTGTTTTGCGGGACAGGCGGGCCCTTGAGGCTAAGTATCAGTCTGTCTCGGCTGAGTTAAAGGCGGCTCAGGATGACTTGGGCAAAATAGTGGCTCAATGTGCTGAGGCTGTCGGCCGAGTTGAGGGGGTGGAGGCTTATAACGCTAGGCTAGAGGCCTCGATTGCTTCGAAGGACGCGGAGCTAAAGCGCCAAGCGGCGGAGCTGGAGGAGTTGAGGGCGGCGAAACGAGCCTCACTCAGTCGAATAGATGAGCTCGAGAGCCGCGTTGAGAGTCTTACCATTGAGGCGGCCCAAACCGAGGTTGTGATCAGGTCCTTTTCTTTCGAGCAGGTCATCAAATGGTCTTTGACTCCTGAGTCTGCTCAGAAGGAGCTGGACGCATTGGCTGCTCTTCGTGAGGAGAGTTGAGCGAGTATTGTGTACCTTTTTCGATCTTTTGTGTACTCGTTGTAACCACCCCCTTTTGATTAATAAAATTTCTATCTTTCATTGTACTTTGTGCTGAATTTATTTGTGAGGGGTGTAATCCCCCAGCTTTTTAATTGCGATTCAAGCATATTATTTCTACGTTCGCCGTTTTTGATTCTTTAGGGTTTCGAGGCTGTAGTTCGATTGATTTTGGCCGAGACGTGTTTTATTTGATATTTGTTTGAGATCTTTTCGACCGGTCTGCTTTTGAGATTTCCGGGTTGCCCTTTGGGTGATTTTCGCTCTTTGAGCAGTTGGTCTTCGCCAGAGTTCCTCCAGATTTACCAAGGGCTTGCCTTTGGCAATTTTCGGGTTGCCCTTTGGGCAGTTTTTGCTCTTTGAGCAGTTGGTCTTCGCCCGAGACCCTCCAGATTTACCAGGGGCTTGCCTTTGGCAATTTTCGGGGTTGCCCTTTGGGCAGTTTTTGCTCTTTGAGCAGTTGGTCTTCGCCGAAGACCCTCCAGATTTACCGGGGGCTTGCCTTTGGCATTTTTCGGGTTGCCCTTTGGGCAGTTTTTGCTCTTTGAGCAGTTGGTCTTCGCCCGAGACCCTCCAGATTTACCGGGGGCTTGCCTTTGGCAATTTTCGGGTTGCCCTTTGGGCAGTTTTTGCTCTTTGAGCAGTTGGTCTTCGCCCGAGACCCTCCAGATTTACCGGGGCCTTGCCTTTGGCAAGGCATAAGTCGTTGAGAGTAGTGGATGAGATAAAAAGGCTATTTTATTGCATTGAGGTGGGGCCCTTCTTTCGTGAGCAGCTTGTAGGACCCTTTTCCGGATGCTCGTCCCACTTGGTATGGTCCTTCCCAGCTTTCGGCCAGTTTTCCATAGGCTTGATTTCTCGTGTTTTGGAATACCCTTCTGAGTACCCAATCTCCAGGTTGGAAGGCTCGGGCCTTGACTTTTTTGTTGTACTGCCTTGCTATCCCCATTTGGTATTCGGCTATTCTTCGTTGTGCGCTATTTCTTTTTTCATCCGAAGTATCTCTCTCGAAAGCCAGGACTTGTTTATTGGCCCTTCCATTTAGTCTTTCTTACGGTGATAGGATTTCCGTTGGGAGTACTGCTTCCGTTCCGTATACCATCGAGAAGGGGGTTTGTAATGTTGAAGTTCTGGGGGTTGTTCTGAATGCCCAGAGGACTTCGGGAAGGGCTTCGGGCCACAATCCTTTGGCTCCTTCCAGTTTTTTCTTTAGTGAGTCTACCACCGCCTTGTTGGATGCTTCGGCTTGGCCGTTGGCTTGGGGGTACCTTGGGGTCGAGTATGTAAGTCTTATGTCTAACTGGTTGCAGAACTCTTTCAGAGTCTGCGCTATGAATTGAGGGCCGTTATCAGTGATAATTTCCCTTGGTATGCCGAATCTGCAGACGATGTGTTTCCAGATGAATTTCTGTACTTCTTGCTCTCTGACTCTTTCTAGTGCTTCAGCCTCTATCCATTTTGTGAAGTAATCGGTTACCATCAGTATATATCTTTTTCGACCCTGTGTGGATATCGGGAAAGGCCCGATGATATCCATCCCCCATTTGTCAAATGGCCATGGAGAGGTGATGCTGTGTAGATTTCCGGCAGGAAGGTTGGAGTAGTTGGCGTGTCTTTGGCATTTGTCGCACTTTTTTACAAGTTCGGCCGCATCTGTCTTCATGGTTGGCCAATAGTACTCGGCTCTGTGCGCCCTGAATGCTAGGCTTCTCCCTCCGGAATGGTTTTCGGCTGATCCTTCATGGAGTTCTTTCAACACTAGTTCGGCTTCAGGGAGGGAGATGCAGTTTAGGAAGGGACCGTCTATGGATCTTTTAAAAAGTAACCCTCCGATGATGCAAAACCTGGCAGCCTGGGCTCGCAGCTTCCTAGCCTCTGTCTTGTCTTCAGGTACTTGACCATGATTGATGTAGCTGATGATTGGGGGTTCTCCAGTCACTTTGTTCTATGGCCAAGGTTTCTTCGTACTCAATGGCTGCTTTGGGAAGGAAGGCGTATACAATTGGTCCCGTTGGCTCGTCTTTATGCATTGAGGCTCCGAGGTTTGCCATAGCGTCGGCCCTTTCGTTCTATTCTCTTGGGACCTGTTTTATTGTGGCCTTTTGGAAGCGTTTCATAAGACCTTTGGCTATCTTCAAATACTTGGCCATCTTTTCGTTTCGGGCCTGGTATGTACCGTTTATTTGATTTACCACCAGCTGGGAGTCGCATTTGATCGTTAAATTGTGCGCTCCACTTTCTTTCGCCACTCTTAACCCTGCGATAAGGGCTTCGTATTCGGCCTCGTTGTTGGTGGCTGGGAATTCGCATCGGATTGCTTGAAGTATTGGGGGTAGATTTGGGGGCCTGAGGTGTACGCCTAGGCCGCTGCCGCTTTGCCTGCTAGCCCCGTCTACTTCTAGTATCCATTCGTCAGTTGAGGGTGTTATCAGCTGGTTAATATCGACCGAGGCTATTTCCCGGTGGAGCTTCTTCGAAGTCCGCCATGAAATCTGCCAGAGCTTGAGATTTGATCGTTCTCTTTCGCTCGAAGCGTATGTCGTGCTCGCTAAGTTCTAGGGCCCATTTCATTAATCTTCCGGATTTTTCGGGGGAATGGATGGCGCTTCGAAGGGGTAGCGCTGTTATGATCGCAATTGGGTGCCCTTGGAAGTATGCTCGAAGTTTTCTTGCAGCAAATATAAGGCTCAGGATCGCTTTTTTCAGGGTAGGATATCTGGTCTCGGCCGATGTCATGGTTTTGCTTGCAAAGTAGACTGGCTGTTGTTTTTCCCCGATTTCTTTGACCAGAACGGCGCTTACTGCAATTTCGGAGTGTGTCAGGTATAAGTAGAGTTTTTCGCTGTCTTCTGGTTTGGCCAAGAGTGGAGGGCTGGTCAAGAAATCCTTGATATCTGCTAGAGCTTTGTTGCATTTTTCTGTCCACTCAAATTCTTTGGATTTTTTGAGAGCCTCGAAGAAAGGCTGAAATTTTTCTGAAGCATTAGGAATGAATCGGGTCAGTGCGGCTAGCCTTCCAGTGAGCTTTTGCACGTCCTTCTTGCTTCGAGGTTCTGCTATGTTCAGGATGGGTCTTATCTGATCCGGGTTGGCCTCGATTCCCCTATTCGTGACTAGATACCCCAAGAATTTCCCTGCTTTGACTCCGAATTGACATTTTGTGGGGTTGAGCTTCATGTTATATTTTCGGAGTGTCTCGAAAGCCTGGCTCAAGTGATGTACATGGTGACCCGCATCCTCAGATTTAACTAGCATGTCGTCGATATAGACTTCCATGGTTTTTCCCAACTTATCAGCGAACATCTTGTTCATGAGCCTTTGGTATATAGATCCTGCATTCTTTAGGCCGAAGGGCATTACTTTGTAGCAGTAAATCCCCCTCTCCGTGATGAATGCAGTTTTTTCTTGATCGTTGGGATGCATCAAGATCTGGTTGTAACCTGAGTAGGCGTCCATGAAGCTCAACATCTCGTAGCCCGCAGTTGTATCGATGGTGAGGTCGATATGTGGCAGCGGGAAGGGATCTTTTGGGCACGACTTATTCAGATATGTGAAGTCGATGCAGACCCTCCATTTCCCATTCTTTTTCTTGACGACTACCACATTAGCAAGCCAGTCCGGGTATTGGACTTCTCTGATGGATCCGTTTGCGAGGAGTTTTTTGACCTCTTCGTTGATAATTTTGTTTCTTTCAGGGGCAAACCTTCTGCATTTCTGTTTGATTGGTTTCGCGCCTTCTTTCACGTTCAGCTCATGGGTTATGATTGTTGGGTCGATCCCAGTCATATCCTTATGTGACCAGGCAAAACAGTCCTGGTTGGGTTTGAGGAAGCCTATCAGCTTTTCCCGTTCCAAGCCTTCTACTGCGGCCCCAATCTGCACCGTTTTCGCCCCTTCTTGATCCAGGGGGACTTCATCTACTTCGTCTTCGGCCGGGCTTCGGGGTGTGTTCGGCCGAGACGTTAATTGCTATTCTTCAACCCCCTTCTGCTTTAAGCAGTTAGCGTAGCATTCCTTGGAGGAGCTTTGTTCACCCTTTATTTGTTTTATCCCTCGCGGGGTTGGGAACTTGATGAGTTGGTGATATGTAGATGGGATTGCCTTCATGTCGTGTATCCAGGGTCTTCCGAGTATCACATTGTATGCGGACCTCGAGCTTATCACGAGAAAGGTTGTGTGCAGATTGATCCCTTCTGTGAATACTGGTAGTTCGATCTCCTCGATTGTTGAGGTGGTTTTGCCATCGAAGCCGATAAGGGAGACGGCCTTTCTGCACATCATCCTCTCGTCCAGTTGCATATTTTTGAATGTTTCGAGGAATAGTATATTGGCCGAGCTTCCGTTATCTACCAATACTCTCTTTACAGTTAGGTTTTGCTATCGAGATTTTGATCACTAATGCGTCGTGGTGTGGCGCATTGATCCCTTTGGCCTCTTCTTCTGTGAAGGTGATAGAGTAGTTATCGGTTGTGGGTCCGTCTCTGATGCTATAAATACTGAGGGAGTTTCTCAGCTTTCTCTTTGCTGCCGAGCTGGTTAATCCGCATGTCTCGGATCCCCCTGCGATCATGTTGATCACCCTTTCTTCTTCCGCGTTCGCGACTGGGACCGTTTTCGGAGATCGGCGATTTTTATCGGCCTCGGCTGCGATTTCTCGCCCCTTTTCAGATAAATATTCCCGTAAGTGACCCGCTTTTATTAACTCGGCGACTTCTCTCTTGAGGGTCCAACAGTCGTCCGTGTTGTTGCCATGGTCTCCATGGAACTGGTAGTATCGGAATTTATCTTTCCATGTTCCTGCGGGGTTCGCTGGTTTGTCAGGCCATCTAACTCTGTCTCCCATTCCTTTAAGAATTGTAAGGGTTTCTCTTGTGGGAATGGTGAGTGGATAAGGTAGTAGTTCTTTTCTCCTCCGGCCGTGTTCGGGGTAACCTGGTCTAGACGGGCCGCTGCGGTCAGTCTCCTTGAAGTTGCTCCTCGGCCTTTCAGTTCGGTCGAAATTTCCAGTACTGTTTCGGCCGCGGGAGCTTGGCGTATTCTGGGAGCTTCTATGATTTTTGGGCTGGAGCTCCTCCTCATACTCCATGGCGTCTTCGGCTCTTTCCAAAACGTCTTCAAAAGTGCGGGGTTTGATTAGCTTTAGGCTTTCGTAAAACTTGGAGGTCTTCAGCAAGCCCTTGATGAAAGCTTTAGTGGCGCTCTTGTCTCGGCAATCGGGAATGGCCATTTTGGTTTCTTTGAATCTTCTGACATATTGTCTGAGACTTTCAGCGCTCCCTTGTTTTAGATCATACAAATCATCTACGTCTTTCTCCTTCTTCCTGCTGTCTGAGAAATGGTTCACGAATTTGGTGACCAATGATGAGTATGACTTGATGCTTTTCTCTGGCAAAGCCGAATACCACCTCTGGGCGGTTCCTGTCAAGGTGGAACCAAAACTTTTACACATAATTGCTTCCATATCTTCTTCTGGGATATTGCAGGTTCCCATGCGATTTTTGTATCCGGCGATATGGTCTTCAGGGTGTGTTGTCCCATCATATGACGTCATGTTTGGAATTGAGAACCTTTTGGGCATCTTTGTTTCTAGGATCCATGATGTGAAGGGCATGTCGGAATATCGCATTGTCGACGACCTCATCGTGATCCTTCTCCCTGAGGTTCTCTGTACCAGGTCTTTACGGGTTGATTTTGGACCTCTGGCTCATTCGTCGGAACTGCTCATATCGCGGCGATCTGTGTTTTTACGGCTTTCCATCGACCCATCACTTTCTTCCGATGTCTCCCCACCGGAGTCCTCAAAGTTGAGCTTGCGCTTCCGGAGGGGAGAATATTTCTGGTTTGGTTGTCGGGCTTTTTCCTTGGTGAGGTTCGTGGATCTCCTTCTGGATTCCGCTTCTTTCCTCCACTGTTCCTTCCTTCTTCAACTTTTTTCAACATCTCTGTCAAGATCGCCAGCTGTTCCTCAGGTGTCTTCGGAACTTGACCTTCCAAGTCGGTGGTACTAGGGTTTATTGGAGTCATGTCTGGTAAGAACAGATGCCGAGAACAATTGTAGATGGAATTTGGAATTTTCAAGAAATCTTAACCTTGTGTGTGAGGTTCGTAGCCCCACGGTGGGCGCCAAACTGTGGTGTCAAATAAACCACAGCCAAATATTAGGCTAAGATTGCTTGAATAAAATAGCTAAACAGCTTATAGATATAGTCTCACAGAGTTTAGTTCTCCTGAGTAAAAATCGGATCCTTTTACAATCATTCCTACCTCCTATTTATAGGAGGTATTTGGGTCCTATTTCTATTTGGATTGGGACTCCTTGTTTTCCTTGAATTCGGTCTCCTTTTTGGACTTGGTTTCCTTCTTTCAATAGGGTTGGTCATCATTTATCTATCGGGCTTTGGAAATCCTTGGCCTGGTATGATAAGTCTTCCTTCTCCGATTGGTCGTGGGAAATCCGTGTTTAGTTAGGTAATCATTCGGTGGGCTGGAGTGTTTCGGTTCGGACTCTACTATGCTCGGCCGAGTTGAACTTCATTGGGCCTTTTGGCCATGTTGGTCAAGCTAGATTGGCGCGTTTCTTGGGCCTTTGGCTCTCTTTTTCGGCCGAGGGTAGCTTTTGGGTACCCTCCCTATATTCGGCCGAGCTAGGTTTTGGATTTCGGTTCCCTTTGCTTGCTCTTACCTTCGACTATGATGCCTTATGGTTATTTTCCCACCACAACGAGTATGGTTCATATATATGTAATCATCGCAATTTTAGGGATAATTTTGGGATACTTTGGAAAATTTATTTTTATAAAATTTTAAAACAAACTTATAATTTGTAATTTGAAATTTAGAAGGTTCAAACAAAAGAATCACATATTTAAAAAAATTGATAATTTCAAAATAACGATTTTAAAATATATTTCAACCGTTAATTATTATTTTTAAATATCAAATATTTATTTTTATAAAATATTAGATATTATTCAAACCGCTAATGCGAAAATAATTAATTTAGAATGTGTTTGGTAGGCAGATTTACAATTAGTGGTTAGATTTTACATTAGCGATTTAGAAATTTAGGTGTTTGGGAGAAGCTTTTTGATTAGCGATTAGATGTTCAATTAGTGATTTCCTAACAGCTACTTGATGTAGCTGTCTATAAATCGCTAATCAAAAAGCTCCGGTTCTACCCTTATTCATTTTTTGTTATTACAAAAATATCCTAATAAAAATCATACTTTGAAAATAAATTTTATTTTTTTATACACTCTAATTATATCTTAACTGTTTTTTATAATAATAATTTTAAAATTATTTTAATATGGTTAGAAGTTTTTATTTGTTTTTAAAAAATTAATAAATATTATATTATATTTTTAATTAATTGATGAATAAATTATTAAATATTTTTAATTAAAAGTCTTTTAAAAATCGTCTAATAAATGAATACCAACACTAAAAAAATAAAATAAACTATTATAGATTAAAAATTATAAAACATAATATATTATCCTTTTACGTCATTTTATATATAACAGCTATTTCAACATGTCATTATATCATTGTTCTTACCAAACACTCATCTCAAACAGTTAGTTCAACCACTAATTTAACAACTAATTGCTACCTTAATAGCTAACTCAATCGTTAATGTAATATCTAATGCCAAATACAGTGAACGATGTGAAGAAGGATGTTATTTTAATTAGTGCTTATATCTTATGAAAGAAAAATTATACAAGTAATCTAAAACCCTAAAAAATATTTTCCATATTAAACTGAATATTATATGGACTTTATTATAAATTTATGATGATATATATAATTGAATTTATTTATAGAACTTGACAGCTACAGTGAAGATTGAGTGGCCCAATAATGGGCCGAAAACTCATTCACGAATTACCAATCGGAACTCATTTACCGAAAACGGCAGTGTCACAGAAAATTCGAACTCTCCAATCCACCTACATAACCGTGGAGATACTCTCAAACCAAACATTGCATAAGGGTTTGCAAATCAAGCGAGGGAGAGTCGCAAATGGAGTCAACACTCATGATACCACCGGAAACCTTCAAGGTAGGCTTCATCGGCGCCGGAAAAATGGCGGAGAGTATAGCCAGAGGAGTGGTTCAATCTGGTGTGCTGCCTCCGAATCGTATTCTCACGGCTGTTCATAAGAATCCCTCTCGCGCCACTGCTTTCGAGTCCTTTGGCGTCAAGCTTTTGTCTACTAACAAAGCTGTGAGTCTCACTTCAAATCGTCTTTTTATGAATGCATGCTTCAGATTTTGTTTGATTTGATTTTGTTTTTGAATGATAGGTTGTTGAGGAAAGTGATGTTGTAGTCCTCTCTGTCAAACCTCAAGTAGGTATGTTACTAGTACTACTCTTGTGCCTAAATGCGTATTAATGTGAGTTTCGTCGAAGATTGATTTGTATTGTGATTAATGTGATGATTATGTTATTTACAGTTAAAGATGTGGTGTTGGAATTGAAGCCACTGTTTTCGAAGAAGAAGCTTTTGGTTTCGGTTGCTGCTGGAGTGAAATTGAAGGACCTTCAGGTTTTTGTTAAACATTTAACTTGTTCTTGTATAGATTTTGGTCCTAGATAATTGTAGTTATCATCCGAGTATGGTAGGTACTAATTTGTTAGCGAATTTAGAAATTAGCATCTGCTATACTAGTGGTTCTTGTCTGTGGACAATGTTACATGCTTTTTCTAGAAATTATACTTCTTGCTTTGTGCTTGCTTGCTGGAACTGTATTGTTTTGTTATAATGTATGTTGATGTATATCTAGTCTGATGAGGTGAAATGGTTTCTTGTAGGAATGGGCTGATCATAGCCGGTTTATTAGGGTGATGCCTAATACACCTTCTGCAGTTGGTGAGGCTGCCTCAGGTATATTTTCTACTGTTTTAATTATGTCATCTTTAATAGAAAATGGTTATCAATGGCTAAGTAATCTAATTCTTTTCTTTTTCTTATTTGGCATTAAAGCTTTATTGGTGTGTAGAGTTGTTTAGTTATGTTTCTGTTGTTCTGTTAATCATGTGCTAGGATTTCAACCTAATGATTTGAAAGTCTGGTTTGTGCATGGGGAGATTTAGGTACCAAATATTAGGATAGTAAGAGGTAGGCCAAATTGATAATATAATGGTGTGAATGCGTTTTATTCGTATAGCCCAACCCTAATTAAATTGGAAATACACAAGATGTAGCATGCAATCTGTGAGGTATTTGGAATGAAAAAGGGGGCAAACTTGAGGCCTATAGTACCTCAGCTTTTTTCTATTCTTCTTTCAGATCACTTCATCGTCTTTGACTGTGTTAATCCAATTAAGATGGTGACTAGGTGTTTCCTTCTTTTTCGGATGGCTTTGTCTGAGGCCTTTCCAAATTGGATGGTGTATCTAATTAGAACTGCATAAATTTTTTGGTTTTTTTCTATTACATATCCTGTATTTTTCTGCAGGAAATTTGTATTCTCCATATGCCCATTTGACTATGTCAACTTTGTTTCACCATCTACTTTATCTGTAAATTTTTTAATTTACAATATGTAAAGGGAACTTGTTGATGTTTTAGTGGACCGCTTGCATCAAATTTATTTTAACTTATAATTATTTTAGTATTTTCTATTTGACAATTCTGAATGAACTAATTAGCTTTGTAGATTGCTTTCTTAGTCAAAGTTTTTAATTTTCTACTTATTGTTAAGAGATGGGGCTCTGATGACTTTGTATTCAAATAGTTATGAGCTTGGGAGGCACAGCAACTAATGAAGATGGAGAACTAATAGCTAAACTGTTTGGAGCTGTTGGCAAAGTATGGCGGGCTGATGAAAAACTGTTTGATGCAATCACTGGCTTAAGGTACATTGTTTGCATAACTGTAGAGAAGTAAAGTAATATTTAATAGAACCATACTGTTCTGTTTAGCTCACAAGCATTAGTTTTGGCTTATGACTTGAGTTATAGTCCAGTTCTAAAATAAACTAGTACAGTTCTTTTTTACTGTCTTCTCCTCCTTATTTTCTAAGTTATTTGAGGCTTTTGCCCATTTCCTTCAACTTTTCAGTGGGAGTGGCCCGGCATATATCTTTTTAGCAATTGAAGCCTTGGCTGATGGGGGAGTAGCTGCTGGCCTACCACGAGAACTTGCATTGGGTCTCGCTGCTCAGACCGTAAGTCAATTAAAATATAGTGTCATTTCTTTAATGGAAAGGGGATGTTTAGTAGGTTAATCTGTGTCTGCATTCTAGATTAGCAGTCAAACTAAAGAATTTTGATGGAAAGTCATTTTAAGAGTGGTTTGATCGGCATGATTTAGCTTAACTTGACAAGGGTGTGATGAATTGTGATGCATTAGAAATTGAAGAAATATAATTTGCATTAGAACTAGCATATTCTGTACACAAGATCGGCAATCATGTACTATTCTACTCTTGATAATCTGTTATCAAATTTCAAGCTGTGATCCCAAAATATTCACCCTAGTGACTTCCACAGGAATAAAAGTGTATCATTGGAGGTGTGTAGAATTATAATCTTTGTTAAGCTTGAAAATTGAATCACTTGTTTAATATTTCTTCAGGTACTAGGAGCAGCAACAATGGTTACTAAAACAGGAAAGCATCCGGGTCAGCTAAAGGATGATGTTGCATCACCTGGGGGTACCACCATTGCCGGCATTCATGAATTGGAGAAGAACGGATTTCGTGGGATATTGATGAATGCTGTTGTTGCTGCTGCTAAGCGTGGCAAGGAGCTGTCACCGAGCTAATTTTATTAGATTCTTGAACTTAAGCATTTGAATCTATTCTTTTACGAGGAAATGGCTGATATTCTTAGGTTTAGTTTGACTTGGATTAAAATTTTCATATAGTATTCTAGTTATCCCTAACGTAATCTTCTTTTTCTTTTTTATTAAATAAATTTCCATGAGGAAGTAATTATAATTTATTATAAACCATAACTGATAAAAATATTAAAAACCATACCGACCGAACCGATTTGTTAGTAATTGACTTGCCAAATTTGTTCAAGTTGGTAATTTCGATCATTTATCCATTAGATTATGAAAATTATGTCCTTTATGTATACTTATAAATAAATTAATATTATTACTAACGTAAAATTTAATTATATCAATTACCAATTGATTTTTGATAATTACTGATAATTTTCGATTACTTATCGCAATTATATATCGATTACCCATAAATTATTGAGAATTTTCGATTTTCGAAAGAAATTTATAAGGTTGAAATTGTCGATATATGCCGATTATTGACAATCTCCGATCGATTACCGATCAACGAAAAAATCGGCGATAATCGGTTCATATATACATTACCGATTATCACAATTTTACCAATATCAATTATTGATTACCGACTGTTACCAACCGATGCTACGATACTAGTCTTACTATCTGTTGATACATCAAAATTCAAAAGGGGAAAAAAAATCTCTTTTCTTCTCTCTCTTTCTTTCTTTTACAAACCTTTCGGATTCATCTCTTTGTCCTTTGGTACATGTTGGATCTCTTGGATATTTCATAGTTCTTCTACTCTACGTTGTTTTTTTTTTCTTCTTTCTAGACCTCTTTTCCTGTCAGCTGTCTGAGTTTTTGTTTGACCTTCTATTATCTTGTTTCCACCGGTTCTCATTTCTTTGGTCATACTCTCATTTTTCTTTATTTGCGAATAGTCTCCTCGTTAGACCTGGTCATAGGGTCAGGGACCTACTCGACCTGTCCCGGCCCGACCCTTAAGATTTATTGTTTGACCCGACCCAACCTTCAAAATAGGGAACCCTGTATATTGTAGGGCCGGGATAGGATCAATATTTTGACCCTCTTAACCCGGCCCAATCCTATAATATTAAATTTAATTACATAAATTAAATTTTATATTTTTATAGAATCTATATTAAACCTTAAACCTAAAAATTTTCTTTATATTTGATAGATTTTCGAATTATTTTTATTTGTTTGTTAGATTAATTTTTTCATTATATTGGGTAGTTAGATGAATTATATATTTTAAAATAAATTTTATTAAAATATAAATATATTAGAGTGAGGGCCGACCCGAGACCCGCCATGTCCATTCAGGGCTAGGGTCAGGGTCAGACGCTCCTTATTTTAGTACAGGGCTGGACCGGGTTAGGGTCAACAAAATTTTGTAAGCCACGCCACTTGACTTGACCCTAATCCGGCCCGATCCTAGTTTTGATCAGGTCTACTCCTCATCCTTGTTGTTAGGCTCGAACCTTCATTTGGGTTTCCAAACCAGGATTTGACTTTTCCTTGGTTTGACTCCTTCAATTGGATAGGCAAGACCAGATTTCTTCATCAAATTGGATTAGTTGTCCTTGATTTCTGATTGGGCCTTTTATTTTAGTGTCTTGATCCAATTTTGACTTGAGTAGACTTAATTTATTGACTATATTTAGAATTTGTATGATTACACTTGCCCTTGAGATTGGTTCATGAATGAAATGAAGCAGGTCAAGTCCATTTCTATTTTTTTTAGGTTTTTTTGTAACGTCCACAAGTAGGGCATAATTTTTTTTGAATTAATTATTATTTAAAATTTTGCTTTTTACAAAATTGATTTTCGAAACTTCCATATCGGAATAAATCGAAAATTCACTCTAAGGGTAAAGTTGTAAATTAGAAACCCAATTTGGAAGTGTAGAGTCAATTTTGATATTTGTAAATGATTTCGAAATGATTTTCGTAAAACCGGGCTAATTACGGAAAAATGGATTTTTATCGATTTTAAATGTCACTATTCAATTTAAACATGGTTTTGGTGGTATAAATGCATTTTTGAAATCGGAAACTATTTTCGAAAACGAAACCGAGAGATGAGCGGAGAATCGAGTTGGTTGGGTCGGTTGTATGTGGGCTTGGGTGTTAGTGGGCTCAAAGTGTAGAACCAAGCCCAAGAACCCACAAGGCCCATCACACACCACCAGTACCCCCTCATCTCTACCTCACTCCCACTCTTGTCACCCCAAAACAAAAACACGTTTCTTCTCTTCTTCAACCCCCAAACCCTAACTCCATTAAATTGAATCAACTACTAAGACCCACCTCATTTAATCTCTCAACCACCAACATCAACCTCATTTAAAGCTTATTCAAGTGGTTTTCAAGCTCTCTTCCTTCTCATTTGCTTTGGTAAGCTTTTAACACTCATTAATGGCATTTTTGGTTTTTGAAGCCTTTGATTCACATTGATAGCATGATTAAGACTCTTAGAAGCTATATAGCACTTCCGGATAGTTGGTCTTGTTGATTTTGAACTCTATTAGTATTTTTGATGAAAACCCCTTAGAGTTAGTAGAGGCATTTGGTGAAATTGTGTTGTGTATTGATTTGTGTTGCTTGGATTGGTTCTATTAGGCAACCAAGGTATTGGGGAGCACTAAACCGAGGAGACTAGCTAGTTGTGTTCGGAGGAAAGGTTAGCACTTTTGTTTTACGCTCTATATGATTGAATGATGGTTGTCATTGTATTAATTGCATTATAACATGTTAATAATGTTAATCACATAGTAATTGATAGATGAGTTGAATAATGTGATGATAGTGTCACGTAGACACTTATGGAACTGAACTTGAAATGGTGATGAGCTTGTGTATATGATGATTGTTTAGTTGATTGTGTGTTTCTTGGTGGCCGTGGAGGCCTATGATTGCTAATCAATGGATTTTGAATGTAAATGGTGTATTTGAGATCAATGCACCTTACTTGTTTTGTAAATGGAAATGTTTTGAACATATTGGAAATGGTTATGTTTTGCCCTTGTGGCTATGTGAAAGAGAAGGGTATTTGGTGCCATTATGGAGAAAAATCAATGGTATTACTTGGTTGGGTAAATCCCAAAAAACCACTGTAAGTTTGCTAAATTCTCCAAAAAACCACACTAGTTTGAATTTTCTTCATTTAACCACTTTTATGTTCATTTATGTGGGGTCACTACTCATCTATTTGTGAAGAAAAGTGGTAAAATGGGAAAATTTCAAACTGGTGTGGTTTTTTGGAGAATTTAACAAACTTGCGGTGGTTTTTTGGGATTAACCGTACTTGGTTTTATGTAAAATGGAAAGAAGGTGATAAATGTTGTTTGATCACTTAACAAGAGTACCCTTGTTCTTAGCTTAATCTAGGTGAATGTATTGGCATGCCATAGGGAACTTAGAAGTATACTTCAACACAGTCCTTTATGGATCCCCCGTTTGATCTTTGGATCTCCTATTTGGTCTTCGGACCCCCTGTACATGATTGATCTTCGGATCCCCTGGGGTTTCAGCCCCCAACTGTCCCGTTTTCCCTATTAGAGTTAAGTTTAAGGGCAAATTAAAATAAAATGTGAAAATTGTTTGATTTGTAAGCTTTAAATGGTACGATGATATCTAATGATTGGTAAATGATTGTTTGATGTGGGTGAAATTCACTATAGAAACCTTAGACGGTAATTTAACGAAATAAAGGAACTAAGTGGATTAATTGAAAAGCTGGAAAAGTGAAGAGAAGTGAAAAATACCTTGTTTTTCTCATCTGGGCGTCCTGGTCGGCGGCCTGGCAAAGTAGCCAGGGCGTCAATCCCCTTCGGTACCAGTTTTCGTTTCCTGGTTAACGGCCTAACAAAGTGACCAGGGTGCGAACCAGGACGCCAAGTGGCTACGGTACCACTATTGGCATCCTAGTCACTTAGACCAGGGCGCCAAAGTGGATTCGGTACCACTTTCCGCGGCCTGGCAGACGGCCTGGTCACTTAGACCAGGGCGCTAGGAGACCTTTGGTAACAATTTCTGTGGCCTAGTCAGCGGCCTGGTCAAGGTGACCAGAACGCCAGGTAGGGGTGGCAAAATGGGTCGTGACACGTTGGGTCGACACGAATTCGCAAAAAGTTAGCGAATGCGGGTTGGAGCTTAGCGAATTCGTGTCATAACCGTGTCGACCCGTTATGACCCATTTATAAACGAATTCGTGTCGTGTTTGCTTATCATGTTAGCGGGTCGACACGATTAAATTGGGTTAATTTATAATATTATATAAATACATAGATATATTAATAATTTTAACCCGCTTATAAACGAATTCATATCGTGTGATCTATTTATAAATGAATTCGTGTCGTGTGATCTATTTATAAACAAATTCGTGTAGTGTTTCCTTATCGTGTTAGCGGGTTCACAGGCTAAGAAATTTTTTATCGAATAATCGAATCAATCTTGTCGAATCGTGTCATAAACGAATTCGTGTTGAATCCAAAAATTTTAACCCACTTATAAACGAATTCGTGTCGTGTCACCCGAATGCGAATTCGTGTTGTGTCGAATCTGCTTTGACCCAATTCGTGAACCCGTTTTGCCACCCCTAGCGCCAGGGGGCTACGATGCCATTTTCTGCGGCCTGGCCAGCAAGCTTGCGGCCTGGTCAAAGTGATCAGGGAGCGAACTCGGGCACGAGAAGTCCACCTTGCCTCCAGTTTTCTACTTTCTGATCCCTTTCGGATACTACCGGTTATGTGGTGATGTTTGAGAAGTTAAGTTGCATTTGTGTACTCACTTTGCTAATGAAAAAAACATGTTGTATGTGTTTGTTTGAGCATGAAGGTGTTAACTAGACATCGATAGCCTAACTCTTTCCCCTCTCCATTTTTCTTGTTTGTTTTCTTTTCGAAATGAATATGTGTCCAGGTGGATCGAGTTAGCAATTGAAGGTCGGGTTGGAAGCCCTACTTAAAGCATTCATCACATTGCATCAATTTCACCTCATTTATTTTGTATAAGCTTTTGTAAAAAGGTTTCACTTTACTATTCTTTTGTCAACTTGCCCACTTAGCCTAGTGGCGAGTTGAACACTAAGCTCGGTATCGTATGTTGATCCGAGTTTGGTGTTATTTGTTGATTTTAAATGTAAACTCTATTAAATGTTGATCAAGTCAAATTACTTTATTATCTCTTGATTTCAAAGTGCTTGCATTATATGGTAGTGAGTTGTATGTGATTGTACATATGTGTATGAGTACTTGTTGATGTGGCGTTCCGGTCTCCTCTGCCTCGGGTCCTCCGGGGGTGGGGGTCGGACACTACACTTTTAGTACTGCTAACCGAATTGGAAAATATTAAAAACTCAAATAATGCAATTAATAATTAACAATTATATCAAGCAAGCAAATGTGATCAGATATATAAAATCACTGATTTATTGTAAAAAAGATTCCAGGTAATATACACACACTGAAAAATAGAGCAAATTCATATTCATCATAAACTTACAATATACATAGACAGAGATTTATCAATACAAATACAGATCTTATGGAATCAAAAGACATATAGATAACTTTTTTTTTTACCTAAAAGAAAGATGGAAATTGAGATTTGACAGATGAGAGTTAAAGAGTCGAAGCACAACAAAACTACATAAGTACAAATGTTGTTGTTGATTGATTTTCACACAGTAACGAGTCTGCAAATATGTGAAAGAACAAGTGAACAGAAAATCACTAAAGAATTTTGATATGTAATTGAAATGAAATTAGAAATAACCCACCTATATTGAAGTACTATAATTAAGCAGAAGCGATCTTTGTGTTCGTGAATATATATCTTCATACAAAAGAAAAAAAAAATCAACAAATTAAAGGTTAAACAGATATCAAATAGTATTGTAATCAATCTCTTACTTAGATTGCAGAAGTAAGTGAAAGAGAGATTTTCAATTGTAGTGGTATAGTTTTTTTTTTAGAAGTAATGAAGATATCGCAACAGTGAAAAATAAGCTTAAAAGTGATGTAATCAATATTATTAGGAGCAAATGGTGGTAGAAGTTAAATGACCCTATATTTTTTTTTGTCTTATCAAAATGATAAACAGTTCTTAAGTAAATTTGCAGTAAATCAAAGGATAATTGTGTTAAAGTAACCATGTTGAAAATCTTACAAAGCTTAAATGACATTGTACACACCAAAAGTGGCAAGAACAAACATGCCTTGAATAACATTGTTAAAGGATTTTGAAGCATACCTGGTAAGGTGGCCTCAATGATCCCCTCTATTTGGACCATAACAGCCCATGCGACTTCACTCTACACCTGCATTAGTGTCACCTTCGAAGTAGATGCGAACAAGCGACGACAGGTTATGAAGATTTTGAACGAATCTTGACTAGAGTCTCGTATCCACTCATCGATCGGCTGGTGTGAACAAGGGACTGCATGTTATGATGATTTGAATGAATTTTGACTGAAGTCTCCTAACCACTTTAATAAGAAAAGATAAATTGATATTTTTCTTTAAAATTTGGGAATAATTGATAGAAATAATAATACAGTGAAAAATATATATTTTTAAAAGGGGGAGAAATTTTAAACTTACATGACCACCATATAAAACAAGTAAAAGATTGTTGAGGATTTTCAGAATGGTAGATTCCCTTAAATTAGTTGCTATAAATATTTGTAATTCCCAAAACTTTTGTCAAATATAGAAATACAGATACCAATATTTCGTTGGAGAACATTGAAGTTTTAATATTTTCAGTGGACTTTAAAAGCACTAAAATATTAAGGATACCTGTACAAATTATAAGAAATATTTTTATGTCTTTTAAACTAATATAAACAAATAGAAAAAATAAAATAAAAACACTCACATTTGTAAATATAGACACAAAAGGAGCCAAAGTGCAAAAATATACCATAATTTAGGTTTTTGAAATATTTTCATCATATTGTGTTTTATCAAGTAAAATATAATTTTTGAAAATGATATTACAAACAAATACGATAGTAAAAAATGATCTATCAAAATAAAGAGAATTTTCATTTCATAGATCCTTAAAACATAAAAGGCAAAAGGATCAATGATGATATAACAAATTCAAAAAATGAAAGAACTCCAATTTTCTTCTGTCCATTCTGTTTCAATTCCATCTCATGTACTACAGAGAAATCTATCAATAATACCTTTCAAATATTTCACTTTACTAATAATCATTTCACACTTTTCATATCCATTGGACCTTAAAAAAAAATTAAAAACACATATTTTAATACTTTGAAATTAATTTTAAAAATATTAAAACGAAACTGAATTGTACATTCACTCACACAAATATATAATTATATATCTTTAAAGCTTATTATACGTCGGGTTAATAAAAATATCCATATAAAACTTTATTTTATCTTTTATTATATATATTACATATAATAATAGTATTTTTAAAATTCCGACTGTGACCGTGGTCCGCCCATAACCGGCTCGTTCATTACGGGCATGTTCAGGATAAAAATGAAAAAAATAATACGGGCTTTGGTATTCGGCCCGTTTGGGCCCGTAACGCAATGGTCAAACAATGGTTGACTGCAGTCGAACCCACTAATAATAAGTATATAATATAGTTACAGATAAATAGCTAAGATGTACACTTATACAACTTGAAAACAACACACATAATACATAAGGAGCAAAACTATTTTTTCGTTTTGATATGAAAAAAAGATAAAATAATTGAGTAATGTAAAAAGAAAAGACGGTCAAGCCTGTGCACGTCCATGCCCGCTTGTGGACGGGCATGGTCAATTTTTCTTTTTATCATTTTAAATACTGGCTTTTTAGTATTGTGCCCGTGAAAACTTATGATCAGACAGTCATGGGCAGATGGTCACGGTCATGACCGTATGATAATGCTATATGTAAAGTGCGAATAACAAAGCTGCAATCATTTTTGTGTGTTATTGTTCTTTTCAAATCTATTTCTCGATCGGAGTTTTATTGAGTTGCTGAGTTGATTGCTAAGTGAAAATTTTAAATTTTCTCGTAGTTTGTTATTACTATATTACAGTAATTTTAAATAATTATTTAATTTTAAAATATTTGAAATGATATATAATAAATTCAGTTTTCTTTTTATAAGAATTTAAAGTAAAATTAAAGAGAAAATATAAAAATAAATTTTATATAAACATATAATAACAAATTAAATTGTCATTGAGTATATATGTTTGGTAAAATTTTCAATTAGTATTTAGATTTTATATTAATTTTTATAGTTAAAAAAGAAAATAGTGACGGCATTTAAATTTCCATTTAAAAAAGTATTTGTGAAAATTACAAAAAATAACTAAATCAAGCACCGATATTAATTTTAGTGTAATTAATTATATTATTATCTTTTCAATTTTTTTTTATGTATTCTTTAATAAAATTTAACAATTAATTTATAAATTAAAACTAATATGAAACATGAAATCATTAATTGAAAAATCAACTGTTATATTTATTGAAAAGGAAAATGTAATATCTAATTGAAATTCTAATACCAAATATGACTAAAAATATTTATTTATTTATTTATTTTTAAAAGTTAATTATAAAAAATATTCATAAATATCAATATAATTTATTTAATTATTAAAATTAAAAAAAGAGAGGCCTAATAATCATCCATCTTATCTGTTTTACTTTAATATAATTTTAGTATATATTTCTATTTTATTAAAAAAAAATTTTATTTAAATTACTTCAATAACAGTCCTAGTTTTTATATACCTAGGATGCAAATTAGTATAAAAAATTGTAAAAACGTTGTTGGATAGAGCTTGAATATGCTGCTTAATATTTTATAAAAATGACTTTGCAACTTCTACTATAAATCCTTAAGAATTTTTAGGGGACATATTGTTGTGGATCTCTTGTCCTCATCTAACACCACCGTATAGTATTATAAACCTAGAAATGAATGAAGTGAAACTACAAGTTTTACCAATTTATAATTTGTATGCATAATTGAGGCAAACATAATGAACATGATGATGTATGCTTAATACATCAACTTCTACTAAAATTCCAAAACATTTCTAGGAAAGCAAATTTAAAACCATTTCTAGAAAAGTATAAGTTAAGTGTGTGTGAAGTTAAAAGGAAGATGCACAGTATCAAATATAAACATCATCATTAATTAATATCAAAGTTAGACAATTTAAATATCATCCCAAAAAGAATACAAGTTGATTTTCACAGTATAATATAAAGAAGGAAGGTATAAATTGGAGTTAACATGTAGTACTGTCAAACAGACTAGTTCGGTTCAGTCCACGCGGACTTTTCACCAAAATGGACCAGACTAGTCATTTTTAAAGCCAAATTTGAAAGTTGAAGTTCGGGTCCATCTAGCACTATCAAACGGTCATGATTGTGATTATCTGCCCATGACTGTTCGGTCACAGGCTTTCACAGTTACGGTTCTAAAAATTCCGTATTTAAAATGAAAAAAAAGGATGGTCCGCATTTTTTTTACATTATTCAATTATTTATTTTTTTAATACAAAAATGAAAAATAGCTTTGCTCATTCTGTACCATGTTTGTTGTTTCCAAGTTGTATTAGTGTGGGGAAGCTCTTTATTTATATTTATATTATATATTTATTATAGCGGGTTTGACCACAGTCAACCATGGTTTGGCTGTCACGATCACGGACACAAACAGACCGGTCACCAAAAAGCCTGTATTTTTGTTTAAATTCTTTTCCTGACCATATCCCTGACGGACGAGCCGGTCACAAGCTGACCATAGTCACAATCAAATAGTACTAGGTCCATCCATGCAGATTCGCGGACGGACCCGGACCCGGACCGGTCCTGCATATATATTCTTTTGTGCTAGACTTTGTATTATATATATATGTAATTTTTTTATGAATTAGTCATTTTGTTAAAATGTTAAATGATCACGCTTGTAAATGGATGATCAGTTGGTTAATCATGACATAATGTCATAGATTCCTTCACATGGCACATGCGAAAAAGTCCTCCAATTTTTTTTTTATGAATTTATGATCCTGATGAATTATTTCCAAGAAGGAAGCATGGTGTGCGAAATTATTCATATGCATGAACCATAGTGAAAAAGTAAGGGAAGGTAGATTCAGGTGGTGTTGGCATGTTTTAAGAAGACCTCCTCAAGCTGTAGTGTGTAAATGCGAAAATTTATTGGTGAAGGAGGTCAAAAGGGGTCGAGGAAGACCTAAGACTACTTGGAATGAGGTAGTTGCTAGGGATTTATATGCCTTAGATATCGAGATCGATTTGGTGCATAAAAGACTTGAGTGGAAACATAAAATCCATGCCGACGATAATTTTCAAGGCTTGTATTGACTATTTCCTTTTGTTTTATTGAGATTAATGGTTGGATAATTCATATACAGTTGACCTCAACTAGTTTGGGATTAAGGTGTTGTTGTATATGTAGTATAAAATTTGTTGCAACTAAAACCATAATCAAAATAGTTGAAGAATTTAAAATAGATAATTAAAAATAATGCAGCGTCGTCCAACTTGTTATGATTTTGATGAATTATTTTTAGTAATAAGAAAGTGTCAACTTTTAATAATCTCAAAGAAACTATAGTCTGTCAAATTATTCATATAAGAAAATCATAAATTTGAGTTTAGAATAGATGATAAGAGGATTAACAAAAGAATAAAATAGAAATGTATTAATATAGCTCAAATTGAATCCAACTGATTGACTACAAATAATGTCAAATTTATTTTTAATCCATAATTTTTTTTTTTTAAAAAAAGTCCCCTGTGGATGAACACAAATGGAAAGAACTTGAGTTGTCTTTACTAGCCTTAGGAAGCTCTATAATAATCGAATTATAAACTTGGCTCACATGTAAATTAATTTAGTGATGTAGGATGTTAAAAGTGGAAAAGCAGAGCGTGAGTGGATTTTTCCACCTGCTTCTACGCTCTTTTATATATAGTACTATGAATGGTACACATGCATTGTAGGTGCGTCCTGTAACTAGTGTTCTGCATGCATATATGGGTGTAAGTAGTTTTAAATTCAAAACTAAAAATGTTGAAATTAAGCCTCATTGAAAACAATGGTGCCTAATTTATAGTTGTGTTATTTACTAGTATCGGTGTGCACTTTTTTCTATTCCATTTTGTACTCATGAACATCCCATGAATCCTAAAAGGTCTTTTAGAAGAATCACAACAATCATTAACCTCATTGATGCTTAAATTAAAGAAAAACCATCTTAGGGATTCATAGTCACACCCTCATATAATAGGCCCATTTTATCACTCTAGCAACTTGCAGCAACATTGACATTATTAAGAATTTCATGGAAATGTAAACTAAGCACTAGAAAATTAAGGATGAAGTTGAGTCCATCAATGTAGTCCAAAGTTTAAAGCAAGTTAATTATAATCTCAAAGAGAAACAATGGTCTAGAGCAGCAAGTGTAGTTCTCTAGTCCTTTTTGCAACTTCATTGTCATTGCTCCAACTTTAACAATTGCAATAAGCAATATTTTACATTAGACTAAAATAGAAATTGCAGAAAACCATTGAAGACCGTCTAAATTTGGAACCAACGCAACTATATTGCTAAAAATACCAAAATCAGATTGATGCATAGGAAGTCAAAATGTCAAACAAATACAGTAAATCATAGGTAAGTTTCTTAAATTGGGAGTAGCGATACAATAAATTAGAAATCAACTTTCTTAAACAATCTGTATCTTATCACTTAAACTGCAGCCTCACACGATACTATAGTTAATAGATTAAAGAATCTTGACATTGTGAAATATATCAAATGTTTAGAAGGGACAAATTGGATAATTAATGGAGTAGTGATCTAACAATAAAAGCCTACATTACTATTAAAACATAATAGTAGTCATGTTCAAAACTCAAGATTTTAAGCAAATAGAAATTAGAATTGTCCTTTATAGTAAATTTTTCCAAGAAGAGGTACCATCTTTATTAACTGAAATATCAAAATCATCCCCATTCTCCACCCTAACATACTTCTACAATGTGACTGACTTGAATTACACATGTGTTTCATCCTGCATTTGACATATATGAAATCAGTGACTTGTAAAGAAAAATAATAATAATGAAATTCAAGAATCTTGAACACTTCTTGGAAAAGAATAATCTTACTTACAAGCATGTCCCATTAGGGATGCCATTAAAGAGAGAGAGGCTTAATCCAACCCTCTATAACCAACCATCCTCCTAAATTCACACCTTTAACTTTAGCATCCTTTTTGACGTGTGTCAAATCCGTCAAAATATAATTCCTGCAAATAGTAATATAGTGAAGCAGGGTCGAATCCACAGAGAACGGTAAATTGAAATCAGTAATGATGGCGACCAAGTTACCAACAAAATAAATAAAATGTGGGGGTTTAAATATTGAATCAAGATACGAATTAAACTTAGAAATGTAATCAATTGATAAAATCAATCCAGCAAAGCAATTCTAACCCTTTACGTGTTGATCATTGAATCTAATGATAAATTACATCATTCAACAAACATAGTTATAATTGTCGACTCAGCGCCTAACAATAAATCTTCTCTAACTTATTAGACTGATCGGACTCAACGCCTACTAACCAGCCACTAACCTAAACCGTAGGTTGCATTAAAAACTAGGAAGACCTATGCCCATAACAAATAAATCACTCAGCGCGCTTATTTAATTACGACCACGGGCTCTCACATCACAACGTATCACGCTGTTTGCTACCTAAATCAATTAAATTAAACATGCACGATTTAATCTAATCGAATAGCGGCATGTTAGAATAATCAATTAATTAACTGATCACATTAATCAATCAAATATAAAAGCACATTCAACCTAAACCAAGTAAAGCAGAAAACACGTAGATGCTGAATAATATAAACAATGAATAGCAATTCTCACAACGAATGTAAAGGAAAGAAATTACTTCACTGGATTATAAGAGTTTAGCTAGCTGCGGGCACAACTAACATCATCATTATGGAATTAAAAATGTACGTACAAAAAAAAACCAGAATAAAAACTCAGTGGATATAGAAGATAGAAAATCTAACCTCCCATCTCTGTTTCTCTCTCAAAAGTTATATAATTTCATAACTAAAGTTTTAAAATCAAAATCCTAAAAAATCTAAACTAAGAAATTTTGAATAAAAAACTAAAATGTTGTTGAACTTGAATCCTGACTTGGTCTTCAACATCCTTTCTTGTAAAATTGTCCTTTCAACCCTCAAATCTCCTCTTAATTGCAAAATCATCTCCAATCTGCATAAAATCACAAAATAAAGCAATTAAGTATCAAATCCTTCGATTTAGTCCAAAATTAAGCAAGGAAATAAATATAAATAATGCATAATATGCACTCCATCACTTTTACAATCCCTCCACTTGAAATCAACGGAAAAAAAAAGGACAAAATACAAATAAGAATTATCATGATCTTCTAGATCTTGAATAGAAATTTGTTAATTTTAAAAGAAAAGAACACAATTGCCAAATAACCAAATATTGTTTTTTTTTTACCAGCGAGTGCCACAATGACAACAAAGTGAGAATGCAAGAAAGCATTTACTAAAACTAAATCCACGAAGAATGCAGAAGATCCAGAGATCCAAAAAAGTTAAATAAAGGATCCATCCAATAAACAATAAATCGGTAAAAAAAAAAAAGAATCTTTTTTGTATTTGTTCCTTATCAATAAAATTATACTAAAATAAAGTTTTAGAACAAGCATATATGGGTGTGTGGGTTTACATAATTAATTAAAAATAGTGATTATGTTGGGTTAAGAAGAAACGAATGTTTACCTATAAATTTGTAGAGATGATAATAAAAGGAAACTTCGATAAGAACTTGAGTAATTGGGTTTTGGTTTTGAAGAAGAGAATGAAGAAAGAGATTCCTATAATTTTCTCAGTAAACCTGCGACAATTGAACACCCATAGGTGAATTTCGTCAAACTAGAAAAAGTGCAAGTGAAATGAAAATGTAAAAAGAAAAAAATGAAGAAGATGATGAAGGGACAATCTAGAGTGATAGTAGAAATGTGATTTGTTGATTGGTTTTGGCTGCGGTACTTTATTTCTGAAGATTTGAAATATTTTTGAAGGTTTCAAAGTGGAAGGTGATAATTTTGTAGAAGATATAAGCAGACAGATGGAGGTAGCTTGCTCATTTTCCTTTTTATATATATTAAGATAATATGAGGCTAGTTGTAACATGGTTTTAAAAATCCCGTGTAGGCCGCCCAGCGCCCGCCTAACGGTTTGACCGCTTAAATCCGACTAGGCGTTCGCCTAAGTAGTTATCCTAGTCAAAGTGATTTATTTGGATCAATATAAGTATAATTTATTTCTTATGATTTTATAAGAATGACGACATATATGAAATTTTAAATATGTTTAAAAACTTTTTCAAAAATAAAAAAAAAAAAATTAATTACATAATAGTCAATATATTTTTATTTATTTTTAATAAAAATACCTTTATTAATATGTCCCGCTTCAACCACCTAATCTTTTTGGAAGGTGACCACCACAGCTTCGATTTCCAATTTTTCAAACACGGAAAATTGTACCATACTCTTTCTTTCACATCGTATTAATAGACTTGGGAAACTTTCAAAAATAACACAAGGAAAGTTGGACTTAAGTTTTTGAGCCCACTAAAGTTTGTTTTGCAAATATAAACTTTGTGAAAGTTTATTTTCACTCTATGACCCTTTTGGACATTTATACCATTTTGGATAAAATACTTTATGATGGACTTTTTCAAAAACACCCCTTGACTTATAGAAAAATAGGATTTTACCATGCTTTGATACCAAATTTTCGAGGTTCAGGGTTTAAACTAAAACCGAGTAAAATCATGCATATGCTAATAACTTTTGAAAAATTTTTAAGCTTTATACTTAAAATTTTATAATCTGTATAAGTTAATGCAGCCATGTAATGATCATTATCTCTCTTAAAGAGTTCATAATTATCATGAAAAATTATCATTTTTATTTTAAGAATTTCAACATAATTGTGACTTGAAACCCAATTCTTCATGACTTTAATCAATATTAAATCCTTTATTATTTGCAAAGGTTTTTAATACTTCTTTAAATTGTTTGAAAGACTCGATTTTAAGTTGTGACTCATTAATCATTCTTTGGCATAACTCATGATGAAGTTTTTCTTCTTTATTTGCTAGATCTTCAACATTTTCTTCAAAACATTCTTTTTCTGACTCAATAACATCCTGAAAACATTTTAAAAGATTTTTAAAATCATCGCAGTCTTCCATTGGAATTCTGCAATGTTTGACAAAAAGGGAATCGTAGAAACACATGACTTATAAATGTGTTTGGACGTGTGATGTCAAGTTATTAATTTGTTTTGAAATTATTTGGAGATCAAGCTCCTGATTAGAAGAAGGATATAGATCTTCCTTCTGTTCAGAAGATGATGCCTCTGAAGAATCTTCTTTAAGAGTGTTTCTTGGAAAATATCTTTCCTGCTGAATAAGACAATTAGCAGGTTTAGTTTTCCTATATAAATCAAGACTTTGATGTGGTCTCCTCTGAGGGATTTCTTTTAAAAGGACTTTTGAAAACAGACTATCAAAATAGACTCTTTCTGAATTAGCAAACATAATTGAATGTGTGCTATTTGTTAATGCATAGCTAAAAGCGTATGTAATGCTGAAAGGAAATTGTCATTCCTTCATCAAATTTGATCTGTAGAACTTATGAACAAAAGTTATAACAGTGTTAAGATTTTTTGACTTAAGAGGAATGGTGTTACCAAGTTGAACCTGAAATTTCAGGTGTTGGGCAGCTAAATTTCCTGTTACAATTCCAAGTATCGAATCATTCAGATCTTGGATTCTTTCATCTTTAACAGCAATAGATATGGGAGAATCAATACCTTTTACAAAGGTAGACTTAATGATTATCTGAAGAACACCTAAATGGAGCCAGTCCATCTAGATTTGTTCTTGATATTTAAGTTTTTCAAGAACCTTTTCAATCTTTATGAGATCAATTAATTCTATTTTACTTTGACCTTTAGCATCTTTAATATCAATTGGTTGTTCACATACCAATACTCCATAGTTAATTACGTTAGGCATACTTATTGAGGACATTATCTTTATCGGGTTAATTCTTAAGGGTTTTCTCTTAAAGCCTTCTTATTTAGAAAGAGTTATTTCTGTGTTACAAATCTTTTCAAATTCTCTATCTTTTAATTCTTGCATTCTTATTAGTGTAAACTCTTCATGCAAATCTAACGATTCAATCAAATCCATGATAAACAATCTTTTCTCAAAAGAAATTTTATGATACCTTGAATTGAAGTAATCCACCACTAGTCTTTTTGCCTCTGTTGTTGGTGTTTGGCTTCTCCACGGCCACTGCCTTTTTGCCTTTCCAAAGTGCTTTGACAAAATACTACTTATTAAGATCGACTTATGAATTCAAGAAATCATAAGAATTTCTTTACATAGAAAGGAAAGCTTTTATTTATGAAACTTAGGTTTCAACAAATGTTACTTGGTAGTTCTTTAAGGTACATAGATCATGTCTTTATATAGGCCTGAGGTAGGGTGAGTGGACAAACCCCAAACTACCCTATTTACGTAAGCGCATGCATCACATGGCTCAATTATTACAAGACTCAATTATTCATTCACATGGCTTCATACAGACTTTTGCTTTTTTCATTTGTCTGCTAATTATCAATGAAGACCTCGTGGTCCCCTTCTGAGTCATTTGATTCATCTTTATCTTCAAAAGCAGATTCCACCTTATCTTCTTTGGCGCATTCTGCCGACATATATCTTGAACTTTCGTAGGCTTTGAATTCACCTACTGTTTCAAACAAACACATTTCACATGTGTGAACCTAGAAGGAGAGCATTGTGAAACACAGTCCGAGCTTTATTTCTTCTGGTAGGGTTACCATCCTACCTGTAAAGTTTTTAAATTCAAAATCAAAGTCGAGCACTTGTTCCAACTCTCTTTCTGTAATTTTTCTCTTATTTACTGACCAGAGTAAACATTCCGGCAACTTATATTTCAGTCTCATCAAAGACTGGTCATTAAAGGAAGAAGTATTCTTCCAAACTGATGCTAAAGAGTTAGCAATGTTCTTTGTGGAAAGAACATTGTCAACTTTCATATCTTCATCAATTGGTGGAAAACCATACTCATCAACCATCAGTTTTACGTATGATAGTGATGGGAAAATGATTTCATCATCTTTTCCGAAGACTGGTAAAGATGATATAAAACGAAGGACTTGTCTCGGGCTCCATGTAATTTTTCTGAAATTTGCCACTGCCACTTTAAAATGGTGTGGAAACTTTTCCAAGCACTTAAAAGTCCCTGTAATATAGATCTGATGAAGCAAACCATATTTCCAGAGTTTGTAGACCGTTATAGGATTTGCATCCTCTATGGCCACAATTTTAGAATACTCACTTCCCATGCTGTTGACTGGGTAATATGATCTTTCTAGCCTGTTGTTCAAAGACCATGTTTCTAGGAATATAATTCCCTTCTCAAAATCTGCTTTATTTAGCTTTAACTGCTCCTGCACCTAGCTGCTTGTGGGAACTGAACCAAGGAGGTACATTGACTTATTTTTCTGAGTTATTGGAGGCGATGGACGAACCTACTTCTCCCTGAATGACCTGTCATTATTATGAAACTCTTCAAAAGCATTCTTCGCTTGTTCCATCATTGGATACTTTTTATGAATAACTTCATTCTGATTCAAGGTGAATAATGAAGCTTTATGCCATGAATCATATATTCCTTTACCAAGGCCATTAAAGATGACGTAATAATCTTTCTTAGAAAGCTTGGACTTATTAATTATTTCATTGACTTTTTCTAAGTCTTCAATAACTTTAGCTCTATCTGAGGAGACTCCCAAGACAAATTCTTTCTTTTTCTCAAGAAATGGTTTTTCTTGAGTTGAAGATGATGACATCGTTGGTGATGATATCATTATTGTTGATGATGATTCTTTAACTGCCGTTGTTGGCTCTGACTTTATTGTTGACTTTAATGGGTCCACCACGCTGGCGTTTGCGCATTCTGATGGATTGTTACAATGTTGACTTATGAGCTGAAGAGCGCTTCTCAAACTCTTGACCTTTTGTTCTTGAGCTGAATAACGCTGTTGAATTTCTTTTAGTTGAGCATAAAGCTGCTCATACTCATCTTCTTCTTGCTTGAGCTGAAACTTTAATGATTCAATTGCTGTTTCCATTCACGAGTGAGTGTATCAGCAATGACGTTATTTGAACCTTTAATTTTCTCGAACTTTATTGAATATTTGGCAAGAGTTTCCTGCCAGCGGACGAGGCATCCTTGACTTAATTCTGTCTTTAAATCAAAGGCTACAAAACCTGTAAGATAAGAGTTATCAGTTCGAAGAGTAAATTCTTTTGGTAAAATATCAATTCGCCATTTGCGAATAGTTTTTATTGCCGCAAGAACTTCACGTTCATGGGTTGAATAATCTCTTTCAGCTGGACTAAAAGTCCCACTTATATATCTACAGAGTAATTCTCTGTATTTTCCTCTTTTTAAGGCACTTAAATTTTCACTTATATGACTCTAAGAGTCATTCCGAGTAGTAAGGTTCATCTTACTGTCCTCGGTAATATCCTAACTAGTAGAGACTCTTGCCTTTAGGCATCCTGCCCACGTGTCACTACTGGCGTCAGTTTTAGCAATCAAGTAGTCTTTATCATTCGGTTGGTATAATCTCGGAAGATTTTTACATCTATCCTTGATTAACTGAACCGTTTTAGAATCCTGGTCACTCCACGACCATTCCACATTAGTAGAACATTTGAGGGAAAGCTTTGAGGTTAATTTTGAAATGCTTTTAAAAAAACCTTGGGATGAATGTAATTTACAATACCAAGAAAACGTTGCAAATGTTTTTTGTCATTAAGTTTGTTTTGGAAAACATCAAGCTTTTCCAAGACATTGTCTTGTAACTTTATTAAACCATTAGTTGTTATGGATAAACCAAGATAATCAATCTCTTGTTTACCAATAACAACTTTCTTTTTTGAAAGAATTAAACATTTTTCTTTACATTGTTCCAAAACGATCAAAAGTTTATGAAGATGATCCTCATAGTTATCTTTTGTAAAGACTAAAATATCATCGATGTAAGCTAGAGTGAATTCTTCTAGCCCTTCGAGATTTTTGTCCATAAATCTTTGATATATCAATGGAGCTTGTTTCAAACTAAATGGTAGAATATTCCATTGATATAATTTTTAAGGAGGACATGTAAAAGCAGTTAATGACTTAGTTTCATCATCAAGACGTAACTGCCAATAACCTGACTTTGCGTCTAAAGACGAAAACCACTTTGATCCGCGAATACGGTTTAAAATTGAATCTTTTCGTGGGAGATTGTAGGAATCTCCTACAGTAGCTAAATTCATAGCTTTGTAGTTGATAACCATACGTCTTTTTCCACGTTTTATTTCGTTATGATTATTGACATAAAATGCCGGAGCAGAATAAGGGGAGGTACTTTCAGAAATGATTCCTTTTTTAAGTAAATCCTTACATTCTTTTTTGAATTCCTCAATATCATCCTTTGAATAAGAGATTTTATTGGGAACTTTTACTTCTGCATTTTTATTTTTCAGTTCTATATGAACTGTCATAAAATTTGTGTTCTTTGAGTCCAAAGGATTCTCAGAACAAACAGAATCTAAAACTTCATCAACCTTTTGTGGGAGACTAGTTTTAGATTTAGCAATAGTTTCAATACCACATAATATGATATTAAAACTACAGATAATCTTTTTTAGATTTTCTGTATAGCGCTTAATTAGTATCCAGACCTCTTGAGCCCTTTGTTTTATATGTGGTGAGCTAAACTTATGACATCTTAAACTTATGCTATCTTGATTTTGCACAAAAGGTGCATGACTTTTTAAGAAATCATTTCCAATTATGAACTTCATACATGTTAGTTTTTGGTAAACAATGTTGAACCAAAACATTTTATCTTGAATTTTTACTAAAACATTATTTGCATGTAACACTATCTTTTCAGTAGTGTTATTTGCAATTTGACTTTAATTGGATTAGGAAGTCTAATCCAGTTAAGTTGTACTATTTGATCAGCAAAACTTATTGTGGCACCAGAATCTACATAAGCGAAGATTCTGAGGTTATCTTTATTATTCAGAATCTAAATCTGTATGAAGGTCGCGTTTTGATTCGCTCTCTTCATTCGTCTGATATTCACAGTAATTTGTAAATTTCAGATTTTGATTCATTATCTGATGACTCATTTTCTGAAGACGAAGAAAAGTCTTCTTCAATTGGTTCCAAATTTAAAGAGTAAGCAAACTTAAGAAGTTTCTCCTTCTCTTTATATTTGGGACTGTTTTTCTCAGGGCATTCATTAGCATAATGACCTAACTTTTTACAAAGAAAACACTTACATTCTGACTTAGGTTTACCCTTAGGACAGACTTTATTTCTAGAACTAGGTTCTGAGAATTTTCGTTTCTTTCTGAAGAAAATTATGTTTTTCCAACCCTTTTTGGAAGACTTATTGTAAAATTTTTCAAATTTTCTTTTAGGAAACTTTCTCTTTTTCGAAAAATTTTTAGAAAATTTTTTACAACCATAATATTGGGACAAACTTATTTATGCAAATAGGAAGGATATTTTGAATATATTAACTCATTTTATGAAAACAAATTTTTATAAAGTTTAAAAACTTAAAATAACTTTTTAAGGCTTATAAACTTAAATAAAAGTTTTAATGGATTAGATTCTGCCAATTTCCCGAATGACTTTTTTTCACAAAGAAATCGAGTTTTCTTAACCCGTATCAGACAAGTCGCCGGGCCGGGCGACCCATGGGTTTCTTGTGTGTTGACTCAGCATGACTCGTTGTTCCTCTAAATGACGAAAACACCCCTATCATCTCTCTCACTCTTCGCTTCCTCTCCATTTCGACTACAAACGCCTCCAGCGATCAAATACAAGAACATCTCGCTGCCGATTCGCTTCATCTTTTGGTGATTTGAACCGTGAAATCAGGAAGCTGTAAGTTCGAATTCATCTATGTTTCACTCTGTAATTCTCGTTACTTCGTTAGCTTTAATCTCTCCTTTTTCGTCTGCGCTTAATTTTCTGAGTTGATTTTTTGTTATTAGGATGCGAGAGAGTGATATTTTGGGACTATAATTGTATTAGAAAGTTTTGATTCTTGTGATTGATTTGGTAGTGAGTCGCGTGTTCATGTTTTTGTGGATGGTAGAGATGCTGAGACTGTGGTAGAAGAGGAAAGGAAGCTGTGTAGAGATGCAGAGATTGGGAGATTTCAAGCTTCCTGCATTCTTCAATTACCCTCCTTACTTCACGTATGTCTCTCTAAACTCATTGTATTTGAGACTAGAATGATGTAGTAATTCAAGTTTGAGATTAACTGACATTTTGTGTTTTTCAAGTTTAGTCGTTTGCTGATAATGGTAGTGACATGAAGTTCATTGGATGTGAAACTAGTGTAGAAATATTTGTCCTGTATTTGTTTGGTGTTATTTGACAAACCATGGAAGTGAAAGAATTTCTAATTTCATATCTGCTTGTTCATAAGACATAGCTATTGTTGGACAATTTGTTTTTAAAGTCTGGTATTGGATAAATATGTTCTTTTTGGAAGGAAGACCAATAATTGAGCTTATGTATATATTCTGACAGTATTGTTTATGGCTTGTCACGTTCTTCATTGTTTTCTTGGTCATCCTTATTACTGGTTTCTATTATACTTTTGCTTTGGTTTTAAATACTGTTCTCAAAATAGATTTGTTTTGGCTTTTTTTTTTTTTGTCACAGTTTGCAATCGGTTAGAGAGACTAGAGAGAAGCAAGTACACCTATGGAAGGAGCTGATTCTTGATTACTGTCGAACACAAAAGATATTTGTGATTAATTTGGAAGAAGAATTTCCTCTGTTCTCAAATGTTGTCATCGAAAGTAAGATCTATATATAATAATTTTCTTAGTTTTAGTGCAAATTGTTGAATATATTCTTGGAATAATTTATGAATTGAGATAGGTCAGAATACACCTAGAGTTATGATGATTTGAATGTGGTCCTATTACATTAGTATCCCTTGTGGTGGAAAGATGGGGTTGGTAGCAAACTTGTGTTATAAGGGAGATATTATGTGTAGGATTGTCTACCTATTTTGAAGAAAAGAACATTGGCTTTGTAGAATACTGATCTGTGACCAGGTTGGCTGTAAATAGTTTGTGTTTTTAAAGATCTATTATGATTTGCTTTGCAATATTTTATTAAAGATGAAGCAACCATGCTTTGGCTTCTCACCTTTATTCACAAAAAGATCATGGAACAAGATAAATATAGTTGGCTGTAGATATGTTGATGTGTTGTTGTGTTCAACTCCACTGGCATGTGTGTATGTAAATAGTTATGGAAGTTAATTTAGAATTAGAGTAATATTGAGTATTTCATTGTACTAAGGGTAGAGGATGTAGAATTCATAGAATATTTGAAAGAACAATGAGTTGGAGTTATGATCCTTGATGTGTAAATGGAAATTATGCAGGTAAAGTGGTCCAATATCTAGGACTGTTCTTGATGTAACATTTTTCTGTGTATAGTGAAGTATCCATTTTCAACATTAATTTAAATTTTAAAATATAGAATTGATATATGTGCTGTTTTTATTAGTATCTCTGAGTCAATTACATCTGCTGCTTAAAGTAAACAATTGAGACTTCTTGGTAATTATATTCCTGATGTTCATGGTTTTCTCATAGAGATTATGGTGCTCTTCATATTACTAAACAGACTTTGAAATACGGGTTGTATAGAGGCAGATAACATTTTCCTCACCCTGATTGATTATAACTTTTAGGAGTATTTCTTTTCATTATTGATCATGGAGTAACTAAAAATACTTATAGCATTATCTAATTAAGTAATGTCCTGCCTCTACCAAGTTTCAGTTAAACAATTTTTATCATCTTAGTTTCTGTGCTGTTGCTTTGACCTGTATGTTACTTTATTCTCTATAAAATCTGGTATGACTATTGTTTGGTATTGGAACTGGTTTCTTTCTGCAATGTTTTGCCTTATATTTTGCCCAGCTGGTGTTTCACTCTCTTTGATTGTATGACATGCAGGATCACTTAGCAATGAAGCTAGGGAAGCATTTTTGTCAGCTTTAGTATCAGATGGTGTGTTTGATATACAAGACCATTCTACAGCATTTGTTTGTTAAGAAGCTTAGCTTACTAATGCTGTTTCAATAACAGGGCGAGCAGAATGGTTGGACAAAAAAGGACACAGAAAATGCCTAATACTTTGGCACAGGATACAAGAATGGGCCGACATAATTCTTAACTTTGTGAGTTAAACGAATCATTTTACTTCAATCTGTACATTAATAGTCATTGACTAGCTGATCATTTGTTTGTTGATATGGTTAAATGTTACGATTTAGGTAAAAGAAACTGGGTTGGAAGATAGTGTTATGACCGTTGAAGAAATACGTTCAGGAGTGGAATCTCGTGGAACAGGTACCCAGGAAAACAATGTTAACACCTTTCTAGTTCATTAACAAAACCGAAACTCATTGATTGATTAACTTTCAAACACAGAACTTCACGGAATGGATCGAACTGTACTAATGCAAGCACTGAAACTACTTGAGAACAAGGGAAAACTAGCTATTTTCAAAGGGACATCAACTGATGACGAAGGCGTGAAATTCTCCGTTTAGTGTACTTTAAAGGTATCAAACTGAGTCTTTTAACTCAATTTAAGATATCTATCGACCCACTGACATATTCAGACAATTATTAGAATGCAAACTAGATCTAAGAGCAGATATTTCATGCGTTCTTTCTGCACATGTCGAATTATGTACTTACATATCTACATGTCATTACATACATAGTGCACAAGAAATGTCAAATATGTGTTCAATTGGAATTATGTCCTGGTTTTGGTTTGTTGAGGACTCCAAAAGTCATGTTGTTGACATCAAGTTATTGACATTATATTATAGAATCGTGCAAGCCAATAGAACGTGTTCTATTGAAATTGTTATTTACCACATTTAACTCATGTCTTTCATTCAATTTGATCTGAATATTCACAGCATATGGCTTTTGAATTTATGCATTTCACTGGAACTTTAACAGAAAACTGTCAGTTTCAGGTTTTTCTGATTCAGTGTGTTTTCAGGTTTTTGGTTCTACATAAGAAAATCAAGTCAATTGGGAAGAACCAACATAGAAATAGTAGTAATAATAGTTTCAATGATTTTGCTTGTGTAATACTTGTAATGGAATCTTTCTTTAGTACGTACCACGTTTGTAATGTGTATAGTTTAAGACAAAACCTAGATAGGTCCCACTATTTGTATGAATTATGAATATGGCCAAATAATAAGTTAATCTTCTTCTATGTCCAATCTTTTTCTCCTTGTCTATTCAATTGTCACCAAACCGTTAAATTGGTTGGTTGTCTCCACTCTTCATTGTTGATAATGGGAGGCTTCCTTTCCAATATTTTAGTACTTGTAATGGCGATTTAAGAAGTGTTTAGTTGTTTAACTACCCAAATACCTTTTATTGGTTGGATAGACTGGCTTTTGGCTTTTGACTTTTGAAAACTGTTTCTGATGGTGTTTGGGTAACTGACAGAAGTGCTTCTGCCCTTTCAGAAGTTCTTCCAGATAAAGTAAAAAATATTAACTTCCTAAAAATGGCTTCCACTCATCTTCTTCTACCGTCAAAAGTAGAAGTAATCACAAAACAGACCCTTAATATTAATAAACGAAATCATAATAGTTAAAATCCAAATTTCTTCTATTTTAAAAAATCACTATGATGTCCTTACCAAATCTAATCAAAAAATGCATCTCTTAATGTTTATTTTTATGCAACTTTTTCCCTTCTATGCATTAGTATATCACTTTGGCTTTCACAGCAAGACAAATCAAATGCATGATCATACCACCTCTACCACCTTTGCTTATACACCAAAGCATCCAACCACAACACTTAATTCTCTTATATGTCCTCAAAATATAGCTGCAAAACAAGAAAGAGACAAACACACACTCAATCACCACTCACTCCTCTTTTAGTCACTCCTTTTCTTATGCTTCTCAAACAAGAATCATACAAAAGCTTCAAAGTGGTCTCACTCTTCTCTACTTACCTTAATCATAAATGCTTACCATAATCCTCTTCTACATTCCCATATAAAACACAACACAACCACATCAAAACTCAACAACATTTTCACTCTTTGAACTCTATGATGATCACTTCCACAGGGGTGAAAATACTTGTTGGTATCTCTTTACACCCAGATGAAAACAAAGAACTCATCTCTTGGGCTATTAATGTTTTAGCTCAACCTAATGACTGCATTGTTGCCATTCATGTTCTTGGTGAGTTGATAAATAAAACCACATTGAACCATATTTTGTATCATATATTGTCAATCTCTTTGATGGTGATGTTTTATATATGTGATATTAACAGTAGGTGAAGAACCAAAGAAGCCAAGATCGAAATTGAAGAAGCAGTCACGAATTCGGTTAGCGAAAGCTCATGTTATATCAGTACTAGGCGAATTCTCAAGGACTTGCCAATCTAAGCAGGTATATTACATCAAAGGTTTGAATTCTGTATACAGTGTCAATACTAAACATGTGTATGTCAGGTACATTTGGAAGCTAGAATTGGATTTAGCTCTAGTGTTGCAAAAGGCCTAATTGATGATGCGAAAGCCGTTTCTGCTGATTATCTCCTGCTGCGTCGCCCCAGAAGCCTATCAAACAAGTTAAGATTCAATTACATTCATGACAGTAGTCACTCATTGTTAGGCCTGACATAAGTAACATCTGATGATCTGTCATGTTTTGTTTTTGTTAGATCAAATTCACACCAAGTGACTAAATATTGTTTTGACAATGCACCTGAAGGCTGCACAATAGTGTCAGTTGGGAAGAGAAGAGAAGCTCAACAACAACTACAAACAAAGACATATCTAGACAAATCTAGTTCAAGTTCTATAAACTCTGATGGTCAGTTCCTTTACAAATCTATATTAACATTTGTCTTTATATGTTTCGAAATCTAAATCTGACGGTTTCTGAATCAGAAGATGGTAAATTGAGCTCAACCTGGCTAATAACCAAAAATGGACAAAGTGATAATAGAACAACAAGTTCATCTGTTGAGAAACAGATTGATGGATCACCAAGAACTGTGTTGGATGAACTAGAAGGAGATTCAAATAGTACAGAAGAAGATGATACATTCAGCTTAGAGGATTCTAGTGTCATCACTCAATCTCCAGTCTCCTCCTCAATTCGAACCAACAGCTTCAACCACCAATCTGATAACAAAACCATCAAAAAGGGTATGTCACCAGGGAGGTTCTTCACATCATTGTTCACTTCACCAATGAAGAAGAACAGAAGCTTCTCCTTCTCCAACAAGGAAAAGCCACAACCATTATTGACATGTTTTAGCTATGAAGAGATCTCAAATGCCACAAATTGTTTTCACTCAGGTAAGAACATGAAACTAGACCACTTTTTGTTTCATGTTTATGATTTGAAGGTTGTTTATTGATAATTCGATGTTCGTTTTGTAGACAATATGGTGGGACAAGGAGGGTATTCAGAAGTGTATAAAGGGAATCTAAGTGATGGAAGAACAATAGCAGTGAAGAGATTAGCTAAAGACAATAAAGATGCCAATAAAGAGAAAGAGTTTCTAATGGAGTTAGGTATAATTGTACATGTTTGTCATCCCAACACTGCTACTTCAGTTGGTTGCTGCATCGAAAATGGTCTCTATTTGATCTTCAACTTCTCTCAGAATGGTAATTTGGAATCTGCTTTACATGGTAAGTCAAGTCACACAAACAACTCTTATTATATCTCAAATTCCAAGTCTGAAAATGTTGAAATAATGGTACAGATAATAAGACAGGTGAGACATTAGATTGGAGTGTGAGATACAAAATAGCAATAGGAGTTGCAAGAGGGTTGCATTATCTTCACAAATGTTGTAAGCACAGAATCATACACCGGGACATAAAAGCCTCAAATGTGCTTCTTGGTCCAGATTATGAGCCACAGGTATGTAAACAAATAAACCACATCTTGTTATAAGTTTCAATCGATAATAAAGTAAAGTAAACATTTGGTGTTACTGGTTACAGATTACTGATTTTGGTCTAGCAAAATGGCTTCCAAACAAATGGACTCACCATGCTGTGATACCAATAGAGGGTACATTTGGATACTTAGCTCCAGAGTACTTTATGAATGGAATTGTAGATGAGAAAACAGATGTTTTTGCTTTTGGTGTTCTGCTTCTGGAGATTATAACTGGTCGAAAACCTGTCGATTCGTCTAGACAAAATCTTCTTTTATGGGTATGAACTGAATCCATATCCAATGTCAATCAGAATTGAAACTCTACACAAAATCCTGAAAATGCTAAACTTGACTATTGAATACAGGCAAAGCCCTACATGGAATCTGGAGATGTATTAGGACTTATAGATCCAACCCTTGAAGAAAAATATGATTCTGATCAAATGCAGAGACTGATCTTAACAGCTTCTTTCTGTGTCAGACAATCATCTACTTGGAGACCATCAATGAGTGAGGTAACACAAAACACAACACAACATGACAACTTGTTAATAACTTATGACAACAATGTGTATTTTGTCTGTGAATTTATTAGGTGTTGGAGATTCTGATAAATGGTGAAGATTCAGAATTTGCTAAAAGCTGGAGAGTTACAAAGTTCAGTTGTGATGAGCTTGATGATTACTCTTTGTTTTTTGGTTACCATGTTCCTTCTACTAATGACATCAATTTGGAGGACCTTTTGTGATTCCTTTATGTGTAATTAGATTAATAATAATTGGATAAATAAAGATTTAAATAGAAGTGCAGTTAATATGGGCTAAACTTTTTATTTGTCTGGATTCGTGGAACCTAATCTGCCAGATAGTTTGTTCATTTCCAAACTTTAATTTGGTAAACATATTAATCATTTTCATCTTAATAAACAAACATAATCCTAATATTTAAAGCATGTTCAGCTTAAAATATGAAATTTTAGATCAGATTTGATTCGCTGATACTATTAACCATTTCAATTTTATAAATAATGAGATTTATTTTTAATTATTTTAAAATTTAATTTAAGTTAATAGATTATTTAAATTTTATTTTAAGTTTTTAAATTTTTAATAAATTTAAAAAATAAAGTAAATTAACCAATATAAAAGACGCGCCGCTGCTAATTTATAAATGGGTAATATCGTAAAACGCATTTTTTTATTTTTAAATTTAAAATTTTTATAAAATTAAATAAAATTTAGATAATTTATTTATTTAAAGTTAAAGTTTGAAATTTTATATTTTATAATTTTTTATATATAATATATATATATATATACAACCATATCATAAGTAATATTTTTATTATATTTTAGTAATTTTATAAAAATAATATTTATAAATAAAATTATTAATATATATATTTTTATTATTTAAATAAATAATTATTTATATATGGTTATATTTTAAGACTGACTTATTGTAATGAAATTACTTAAATTTAAATATTACTAATTTTAATTCTTTAAAAGTATTTGACCGGTCAATTTTATCTAATTTTCGCTCACTAAAAATTTAAAATTTTAAAATAAAAAATATCATTATTAATTTTAATATATATACATAGCTATCATAATTTCTTCTCTTACATACTAATGCGACGCATGAAAGTTCACAAAGAAAGGTCTAATGTGTTGAAAAAATAATAATAATAATATTATTATTATTACTATTATTATATGTGAATTTAAATTAATAGAGGTAAAATTGGAAAATAAAAATAAAAAAAGAAAGTGGGGAGGGGAGGAGAAGTAGGTGAGAGACAGAGTGGGCCCAGGAGCACGGGAAGAGATATGGGCGTGGGCCGGTGACCCACGTGAAGTGCACGTGTTAGGGCCCATAATGTTTGTAGGTCCCACTTAACCCCTCCGTCGTGGATAACTACTTCACATATCACATGCATTACACACTCCTCACGTCTCTTTTCTTTCTTTTTCTTTTATTATTAACTTATCTATTTGTTTTTATTGCCTCTAATTTTTACACCATTTTTTTCCAAACTAATTTCCTTTAAATTAAAATTGTATATTATTTTTATTTTATTGAGCTGAATTAAAATTATGTAGTGAAAAGAATTTAATGGAACAAAATATTAATCAAATTTAATTTAAAATGATATAATATAATTAATTTTATTATATTAACTTCTTAATGAATTTAAGAATTCTGACCAATTCCACGTCTTATATTATTCTTTCAAATTTTGTGGAAGTTTGAAAAGGATAATAAATCATCAAAAGTGATAAATACCGCAAGCAAATTGATTAATACCGCATTTATTTTTCAATTATATCCTCAACATAATTAAAAATAAAAAATAGATTTTTATTTTGATTGAAACTCTTTATTTCGTTCTCTCATCTCAACTGATTATTTTCTTTTCATGATTTAAACTCGTTCAATTTTTTTTATCGTCTCAGCTCAAATAAATTTTTTTCATTATCTCAACCCGTTTATTTTTTTTTCAATTACATGATCATAGAAGACATGGATGGAAGTAACTACACCTTCGTATCATTATGTTTTATTCGAAGGGATTGTTAAATACCGCAGCAAATTTATTAATACCTATCTGTCAACTCTGTGGACATGTCAATGTTTCTCAAAACCCTAGAGGAGGAGAGGGAAAATAAGGTGAGTAGACTCTTTTAAGAGGGAAAACTGTTTTTGTTTTTGGAATTCTTGAAGAATATTGGAGATAAGTTGTGGAGAAGAAATCAAATAAAATGGTAAAAGTGGAATAATAGATGCGGTATTAATAAGTTTGCTGCGGTATTTAACAATCCCCTAAATCATTAGTGTTAGAATAATCAGATTTTAGTCAATCAAACTTTTCGGTTGAGGAAAAATTTTAATAGAAAAGTTGAAAATGGAAATAGTTGAGATGATTCTTCTATTATTAAAATTTATTTTAATAATTTGATGAATATAATTTTAAAAAAATATGTTTAGATAAAAATTAGTTACTCCAAATTCCATTTGGTTGAACTTAAAATCTGTGAACTATTGAAAAGTGATTTAAAACTACTCATATAATATTACTAAAATACTAATAAATTAATATACGGAATTTCGGAAAACGCTAGTATGATATTTGTTGTAAATACTTTGATGCTCAAATCAATAAGACTTTTAAAGATTAAAGAAGAGAAAACAACACTTTAAGCTCTAAGTCAGTAAGAGTGTTAAAGATTAAGGAGATAAAATAAAAATAAGTACCTACCAAAGTAAGCAGATCCGAAAAATTATCGGAGTAGCAGTAAATTTTTCGAGTATAACTTTAAAGGGATTTTTAGTTCAAGTCTCGATCCTTTTGAATGTATATATAGGAAGTGTCCCTTGTTCTTCATAGCCTCTACCTAATACATAATTTACTAAATCGAATTAAGAGATGTTAACAACTAACTTAATCCGTCCATACGGATGGTTAGTTTGAATCTGAATAGTATTTGCGGTCGAAGGGTCTAATAAACGTAAAACTCTGATTAACTTAAAAGTTATTTTTTTTTTTACATTTTCACTATTACTTTGGGTCATATAACCTACTTTCTTCAAAGTTCAGGCCAAAATGAACCACTTACATAATAGAAAAGTATTTTAAGTAAAAACAGTTAAAATAATATTTTCAATATATATATATAAAATAATGTTTGTTTAGATATCTGAAGTTGACATAACTTTTCACGTGGACAATTCAACTTTTTGAAATTTCAACTAGACTCTCTAATTTGTCAAAGTATTTCAGTTAAACTTTTAAAATTTTTCAAATTTCAACTGGGCTCTCAAATTTGGTAAATACTTTTATAAAATTTGATTCTCAGAAAACTTTAATAAGGGTCTAACTGAAACACTTTTAACAAGTTGGAGGGTCTAGTTGAAACTTCGAAAAGTTTAAGAGTCTAATTGAAACACTTTTGACAAGTTAGAGGGTCCAGTTAAAACTTCGAAAAGTTCAAATATTCCCTGAAAATTTATGCCAAAGTTTAAGGGTCCAAATATGCATTATCCCTATTTTTAGGTGTCTAACTTATACACTTTGGAATTTAAATATTAACCTACCATTTAATATATATATATATATATATATTTATTTAAATAACTCCCACAAATTCTTATACCATTATAATCATATCTCCAGCCAAATTAACTAACCTTATAAACTTTACACAAATACCATACATTAAGGATATATATTTCCAATCCAATTTTAAAGAAAGAGACATAATAGCAATTTAGAGCATCTCCAATGGTTTAGTGAATTGAAGCAAATGTGTCATGGTAAATAGAGGGTATGGATAATGATGTGTCAACAATAATATTTTTGGAGAAAAAAAATTAAAAATCGTCCACAGTGGTTATTGTTTATTCGGATTTCTCTAATTTATAATCCATTAGAATTAAATTTCTATTTTCTTTTTAATTTATAATTTAAATAGAAAAATGGTAATTACAATTTTAAAATATTAAAATTGATGATTGACACCGTCAACTAGAACGTGGAAAATAGAAGCTCTACTCCACACCCTCTATTATTTTTTCTCTATTATTTTTTCTGGTACGTCACGTGCACATTGTAAATTCACATTGTCATTGAAGTGGATTTTTCAGAATGTCTATTTGGATGTGCAAACCAATAAATTCACCTCGGAGATGCTCTGAGTAAATTTCAAATCCAGTTCACTGTCAATTTATTACTTGGTTTAGGACAACATTGTGTTGCTTTCCATATCCATGTTTGGAAATCCATAAAATGGTCCCTCATCATTTGCAACCACTACTTATAAAATCTTACAATTAAAAGGAAATGTCTTTCAAAGCAAATACCTGTCTCCAACTACACAGCTACCAACCATGTTTTGTATATTTGAGTAACTACACTAAAATTTATTTTCAATTACATCAAAATACAACTCATATGCTTACAAATAGAACACACCTATTTTTGGCAATTCAATTGCCCGTAGGAGACTATAGATATCTTAAAAAGTTTCTAAAAATAACCACTTCTATTTTGATTTTAAAAATATATTTTCCCTCTATTTAAAATAATAATTATAACAATTATTATTATTATTATTCAAGATATTTAGTAGTTGGATGAATATTTTGAAATTTTGAATAAATTGAATTAATATAAAAAAGTCAATATTGAAAAATGATAAATTAAAATTAAAATCTCAATCTAACTAGCTATATCAAGTTGTAATGGTAAAGATTAATACCACTAATCATTTAAGCAAATGTTAGTGTCCACATCAAAAAATTTGGTTTCCAATTGTATGTGGGTAATTAATTGTTTTTGTTTTTTATTTTCTTGTTGTTTTATGTAGAACAACCAAGTGGTGCATCAATTGCCCCTTTGTAGACATGGAAAGTCAATTTCCTTAATATTAATAATAATATTGATATTATTATTATTATTAAAAGTAGGGATAACCCTAATTCATCCATTAGAATTTGTAGTGAGTCATTAGAATGATAGTGTATAAAAAAAATAATTATTAATTAATGTAAATTATATATATATATATATTGCTTGGTATTAATTATGGAAGAGAAGAAGAATGGCTATTTTTTTTTTAATGTAAACTTGGACTTTTAAATGTCTCAATTTGGAAAATCTATCATTAATTTCAAAAGAATAACATATTTATTTTTCCAAGATATTATCATATTATATGAAAAAAAAATTATAACTAATGATGGAAATTAACTGAAACTATTTTGACCATAACATTGTTGTTTGTCCGAGACAATATTCTAATTCAAGGAATAAGTAGTGAAGTCTAAAAAAATAATATTAAATACTAAAAGGTTAAAAATTATAAAATAAAATAAAACTGTAAAATTTCAAAAAAATATATCGGTAAAATTTTAAAATAATAAATAAAATAATAAAATTTTAATGGAATAAATTTTAAATAATCTTATTTATAATTAAAATTAAAAATCCATATCCCACTTCTAAAAATTTCAAAATTTTACTTTTAAAAATTCGAAAGATACCACAAATGACTATGCCTGATACTTGGGAAGTGTTGTCCATTCTCCTCTTGTCACTTTATTAACAAACCAAGTGAAATCAACCCAGGAAAAGTATTTAGACATATAATATTAAAATAATCACTAATCATAGCATATACTATACCTAATTATAAACTATGTTGCACTAACTAAACTCCATAGACTTCATGCAAGAAAACTTAATTTATAATAAGAATTTAATTGGCCATAAAGACCTAGAAAGATCTAACCAACAACATTAGACATTAAAAATGAATATTATTGGACCAATGTTGCCACCTTAGATAATATCATATAATATCTTTTTATGAAGATAAATATGACCTATAAATATTATTAAAATCATGAGAAGACATAAGAGAGAGAGATGTCCACCACTTACTTACCCTCTTTAGAAACTCAAAAGCCAAAGTATATGATTGATTGTGGTCAAAGTTTAGCTATTGCTACATTGCATTATTGTAAAGACAAGTTGTCAACCCCAACTATATCACATATATATAGATATATAAAAAGAAACTTCTAGTGAGAATATAAACCTTTCTTCTAAGTTCCTCTTCAGCTTGATTTCTTGCCTCCCTCTATTAATAGCAACATCATGAGTCTTATTTCTATAGGGTATATTTTAAAATATAGACCATAGAAAAAACTAGAAGCAACTTTTTTTTCTTTTTTTAAATAAAAACACAATTTAAACTGTTTTATTGATTATATTTGAATTATATTAATGAAATTGTATTTGAATAATTTTTATGAAATAATTTTTCACACATAAAATTATATGTGAAAAAAAAATTAAAAATTTTAAAATTTGAGAATTAAAAAGGTATTAAAATTTAATTGATTATTGCCTTTTATATTTTCACAGGTTAGTAAAAAAAATCAGTTTCTTAAAAGGGTATAATAATTAATTTAGTTAATTTTTATAAAATTTTTAAAATTAAATTATATCATGAAAATAAAAATATAAAATAACAAAAATAAAAATTTCTTAATAATTACTTTATATATTTTTTAAAATATTATTAATTATTGTAATACTTATTCAATTAGAAGAATTGAAAAACGTAATTAATCTATCCCAACATTCAAATAACCAATTAGTATTAAGAATATGATTTAATGAAATTTAGAAATGAATTTATATATATATATATATATATATATATATTTCTTTATTAGTGTTTAAATTCAAATAATTTCAAAGTTCTGAGTGGCATAATCGTAATTTTCATTACTCCCACAATGAAAGGAATCTATGACTAAGAGAAAATCTAAAGACTAGTAAACAACCAATAAAAATGAAGAAACAGATCACGAAGAAAGAGAAAGTGAAACATTTTACTTTTTAACTGGAAACTGAAGTGTTACAGTAAAAAGCCCCCGTAAAAAAGTAAACGGGCTTTGACTTGTGAGAGAGAGAGTCACAGAGACAGGATTCCATACAACAGCTTCACCATATCGTCACATACTCCTGCAACATCTGACGGTACAGAAACACAGATAAACGCCACCAAAGTACCCTATTTTACATCAACCGTACGATTATTCTAGTCCCAAAAGTAAACTAATTCAAAAAAAGAAAAAGAAAAAAAAACTAAGCGAAATGAAATGAAATGAAATTAAACGAACTCGTGTTTTTTGATTTTCTTCTAAAAGGTCGGAACGACGCCGTAGTGAGAATCGACCAAGAAGGAGGTGTTACTGTTGTTGTAGAGTCGGTCCATGTCGGATTCGGGTTCGGTGCGTTTGGCGAACCGGCCTTTGATTCTGGGGCGGGTTTCGGCATATGCTTTACGAGAATGGTACCTGATTGTTTTCTCGAACTTACGGTTCTTTCTCTTCTCTCTGTAACGGAGAACCCTCGCTTCTCTATCCATGCCGCAGAGTTGTGTCACTTGATTGGCGGCAGCCGCCACCGCCGCGGCGGATGAGGCAGAAGCGGAAACGGTTGGGTCGGGTCCGGGCGTTGTTGTTGTCACGGGTCGGATAAACGGGTATGATATATCCGACATCGAGTTTCCATCTGGCACAACTCCAACCTCGAGTGATGATGATGAGACCTGAAAAACGGTTAGGAATAATCAGGTTGTGAATTTACTGATTTAGCCTTTGTTAAGGAAGATAAAAGAGAGGGAGATTTAAGTAATCTTACACTTTGGCTGATGGATTGATTCGGGTAATTGAAAGACGACAGCTTGGATCGGCAGAAATCGATATCGAAGCAATTTTCATTACTGATAACCGGAATCGGGGCGGGTTTGGTTATTTGAACCGGCACGACACTATCCATACCCGAACTCTGGTTCTGAAACGAATTCGTATAATCGAATTCGATAAACGGATCCATTTCAGTAAAAAACACATCACCACATTTCACATCACTCCCAATCCCACACCCAACTCCAACTCCAACTCCCACACCCAACTCGACCCCAACTTTCGGATTCTGAATCAACCACGACCCGGAAGCAAAATCCGACCCAGCAGGCTCAATCGGATCCAAGAAATTAAAACCCGCAGACTTAACAATCGAGTCAGCAGAGTCATAAAACGGCTCAACAGGAGTCCGCTCATGACGGCGAGCCAGAGGATTAGCCGAGTGAATATCGGTGTCGCAAGTGACACAAAGCGCGGCGGCGTCAGCTTTGCAAGTAACGGAAGCCGGAGCTTGCTCGCAGACTTCACACATCCAAACGCGGTCGTGACGTGGACCGAGGCGGTTGTTGTGGATCCTAGTGTCACAGTTGAGACAGAGGAAAGCAGAGTCAGGTCTGCAGTAGATAGCAGCCGAAGCCGTTTTGCAAGAGTCGCATGGCTTGGCGGCTATTCCCCAGCCGCCGGAGATTCCTTTCACGGTATCTAAATCGATTCCCATAAGAACTGAGTGGTTTAGATTTTTTTTTTTTTTGAATTTTTTTTTTCTTTTGCTCTGTTTTTCGATTGGGGATGTAAGATTTGAAGTAAACGTGGAGGGTTGCTTGGATGGGTTTTTGATATGCTTGGTATTTTGGATTTTTTTGGTTCGGAAATCTAGGTGATGACAATTGTGCATGGACACGTGGAGACATATTGGCCATGGAAAATTAGTATTTATGTAAATTTAATTTTGGGTTTTTTGATAATTTAATAATACTTGGGTTGCGGGAGAGGTAGTTGTCAATATGTCTGTGCCGACGTGGGACCAGGCCTGTTCAAGAGGCAAAGATGAAGTGACAGTCAGTCGGATTGAGATTTCCGTGACCCAAAGTCAGCTTTTTCCATTCGGGTCGGGGCTCCATTCTAAAAGTAAATTATTTATTTTTAAATAAAATTAATTTTTAATAGATCAATTTTAATGAAGTCTAATTATGGGCATGGTAGGTACAATATTTTATTTTAAATTTAAATAATTGTAATTGAAGAAATAAATAGAGAATTGGAATGGATGAAATAAAATTTGTATGTCGGTATAAATGAAAAATAAAAGAGACATAGAGATTATAATTTTGAGCCTTAATAAAGTTGTTGAAACATGATGGGATATAGTGAAGAATGACTTTTAGCATAAGATATTTTTGATAGTACTATATTATATGTGAATTGGCTTTTGGCTACTATCTATTTAGGTTAATGTATATACATAGTAGTGGTCAGGTGATCCCACCACTACACATGTTAGATTTGTTACCATTTTATTGGATTTTGAGGATAATTATATATATATTTTCTTGGACTAATAATGACTAAACACCAAAATGACAGTTAAATATGTATAAGATATTCTATAGAGATAGAAGTTATAAATAATATTAATCTAATTTTTCTAAAAAAAATAATTAAAGTATAATTTTTAATTTATTATTATTACACTATATTGATATTGTGATATAAATTTACTATTGAAAAAAAATCTATAATTGTATTTATATACAAATTGAGTAAATATAAGATTGATTAAATATAAAGAAGAGATATATATAATTCTTAATATTCTTTTATTATTATTATTATTATTTAATCCTTGTTAATAATTTTTTATTTTGAAAATAGATTTTCAATTAATGAGATAGATATGAGTTTTCAACATTTTCATACATTAAAAAGAATATAATGTTACATATAAGGTAACAAACAACAATAGTGGCAATTGAAGAGCACCTGATAGTAAAAATAAAGGGCTGCACAAAGGGCAGCAAGATAATGTAGCTTAGATGTGAGTAAAGATAAGACATGGAGCATACGATCCTTTCGTACTTCGAAGAGCAAGGCTAACAAAGCACACTGTCCATTCATCTATCAATGAGTAAAGGATGACAAAGTAAGATGGCAGGTGCAATAGTAGCAATTGAAGAGCACTTGATAGGAAAAACTAAAAAGAGAAAGATATAAAGATTCCAGTAAAAATAATGTAAGAGATGACAGTCGCAAAAGATAATGTAAAATAATGTGAGTGACAGCGCTGTGGAATTTGGAAGAGCAAAGGGTGGCACAGTGTAGGAGCAAAGATAATATAAGATAATATGATTTGACAAGCAAATGGTGGCAAAGCGTAGATGTCGAAGAGTAAAGGATAGCAAGAGCCGACAACCCTCTTGTATTTGGAAGAGCAAAGGGAAGGGTGACAATAGCAGGGTTCACTCATACAGTCAAGAATAGTAAAGTAAGAGGAGGGAGCGAGCGACATAGCAAATAGTAGAGAGGAAACATGGAGCAGACAATGAACCAAAAAAGTCATCTCATCTCGTACATCCAAAAATAAAGATGACAAAGTAAAGAGTGAAGTTGTTTATATACATATATATATATATATATATATATATATATAAAGTATAATATTCTAAGAGTAACCAAGAGATAAGATTGAGTAGATAATAGTATAGCCGAGTCTTTTCTTATATTGAAGAGTTATCCAAGAATAATAGATAAAAAATGGTAGAGTAAATCATAATAAAACATAATTTTTTCATATGTGGAAGAGTAAAAAAGCTATGTAAAAATTATTAAAGAATAATAGATGAAGAAAAGGCAGAGTAAACAATAATAAAATATAAATTTTCATATATTAAAGAGTTAAAAAAAAAAAAAAAAAAAGAATAAATTCAGTCATTAGAAATTTTTAATACATCAAATAGTATGAATGGAAAGGTGGTATGGATAATATATATTTTTTATTTTTTACTTTATTTGATATGATTATTTAATAATATTGTCTTCTTTTAATTATTATTTAATAAATTCATAATAAAATTAATTTTATTAATTACAGGTATAGTGTATTTAAAAAAATAAAAAAGTATAAAGAGATAATAATAAACATGAAAAGTTGCAATATACAAATCATATTAACAATTGTTACGTTAGAGATGGACACCAATTTATAACATGAAGGACACCATAAACATGTCCATGCTCATGATTAATACTCAAACCGCATGGTAAACTATATATCATTCCACTACGCCATGCATATATATATATAAAATTTAGAAAAAATAGCCAACCATAATGTAATGGTGTCAAACCAAGCTATGAGAGTTCGAATCCTATTATTATTATTATTATTATTATTATTATTATTATTATTATATACAATTTTCTAAAATATTTTGTAGTTTTTTTATTTAATTTCATTTTATTAATTTTTAAGTATAACTTGTCATTGTGTTGAATTTTATTTTATTTAATTACAATTATGGAAAATTATTAATGGCTAATGTATTACTGTGATTGTGATTCCATTTTATTTTATTAAAGCTCAATTATTTTAAATTATTTGATTTACATTAGAAATTAACTTATTAATTGATTATATAATAAAATTATAAATTAATGAATATATCTAAATTACTACACCAAAATCAATTAAATCAAACCAAACAATAATATAAACTTTAAATATATCTTATCATATATAGCAAGTTAAACTCAAGATTTATTCAAATTTTATAAAAACAAAAATCCATTTATTGACATTTTTCAGGAATTATTTATTAAATTAAATGTTATTGAATTTTATATAAAATTCTCACAAATATATTTGTCCTTTTTCTGTTATTATGATGGTTGTTTATTTTAATATATATATATATATAAATATAAAATGAAATGAAAATATAAATTGAGAAACAATTTATGGTTAAATAAAAATGAAAATCACATGTTGTTGGTGTGCTCGGTTTAATTTATTTAGTAGTTTAGTTGGGATTGGAGAATCAAATAGAAATGGGAAATAGATGAAATAAAATATGTAGGTTGGTATAGATGTGAATTGCATATTGGCTATAAGAGCATCTCCAGTTGTATGTTTATTTCCAATTTTTTCGCGGCCACCTCAGTAACGTGAACAATATTACGTGGACAATATTTTAAAAAATAGAGCTTCAATAGTGCCGTCTATTTTAAATGTCCAGTTGACGTGGCGAATTTTAAAATAGACATCGTCGATCGGACCTTCTATTTTAGACGGTCAAATAGACATGCTGACTCAACCTTTTTATATTATTTAATTAAAATTTTAATATGTTTCAAATTCTTTTTATTATAATAAAAGAGTTTAATTTTAATTAAATTTCTATTAAAATTAAAAAGGAAGAGTGATAGACGGTGACCACTGTAGGACTATTTTTAAATTATATTATCTACCAATAAAAATTTTAACATATCATCATTCACGACTTCTATTTTACACGGCCACATCATTTAACGCTCACGTTCTATTAGAGATGCTCTAACCTGTTTAGGTTAATGTGTATACTACAAAGTAGTGGTCACGGAGCCCACCATTTATTACCATTTTATTGGATTTTAAGGATATATATATATATATGTGTGTGTGTGGTGTCACATAAACCACAGCCAAATATCAGGCTAGGATTGCTTGAGAAAATAGCTAAGAGCTTACAAAGAAATTTGAACAGAGTTTGCTCTATTGAATAATGAAATTCGGATCCTTTACAATCATCTCTATGTCTTATTTATAGGGGATATTTGAGTTCCTTTCCCATTAGAACTTGGTCTTCTAATTTATATTAGACTTGGACTCCTTATTATATTTGGAGAATGATATTTCAATTGGAACTGATTTGGGAAGCCGTATGAAAAGCGGATTAGGCTTAGGCTCTTTTATATTGTCTAGAAAGTTGCTGGATTTGTGTCGTCCTCCTTTGACCGAAAAAGGTGGTTGGGCCTTTTGGGCCTGCTTCGGTCGAAGGCCTATTGGGCCTGGTCCTGGCGGGTTTATTTCGGCCGAAATAGTTATGGCTGAAGTTGTTTTCGGCCGAACTGACTTGGTCTTAGGCTCTGGCCCATTTTGCTTGTGGAACTCTAAAATCTTTTTGGGTTGCTACAACCTTACCTTTGACCCTTAAAGGTCGTAGGTTATTTTCCCACTACAGTAATCCCCCATTGCCACTACTTGATTTTTCGAGTGTGGCAATGCAAGTTAGTGGGAGTTTCGATCGAAGGTTCGGGATCAATGTTATTGGCTTTTAGGATTACGGCTGAAAGTTCGGCCAATCCCCAGTTGCACTTTTCCTTCGTGGTTTCCATGTATTTGCATAAGTGATTTCGGTCGATGTTTAGGACACGCCTACGGTTAACTCCTTTGGACCCATTTTCAGGCAGTGTTTTGCTTTAGGTACTTTACATTTCCTTGTTTTCATCTATTGTTGTCAGTAGACTAGTTTGGGGATCAATCCCCAATTTCTGTCTTCGGCTGAGGAGATCATTTCTTGTGCTTCTGGCTTTGGAACGGTTCAATCCCCCATTGCCTTGGCGAGTTCTTTTGGTTCTGGACTGATTTTCGTGGGTTTTTTGTGTTTGCTTCGTCCGAGCGTGGCAGCATTGGGCGTTCTGACTTCTTCGGCCAAAGTACATTTTGGCAGGTTTTGTCTGCTATACTTTGAAAATTCTCTCGCCCGCATCTCCCAGGATTTTGGTCATGTTTTTGCCACCTTTTGTTAGCAATCTCCTGAATTTATCAAAAGTTTACCCTTTGGCAATTTGGCAATTCTTCTCGCCCAAAGCCTTCCGAATTTATTAGAAGTTTGCCCTTTGACAATTTTGTTGGTTGCCCTTTGGCAATTCTTTTTTGCCCGAATCCTCCTGAATTTATCAGGAGTTTGCCCTTTGGCAGTTTTCGGGTTGCCCTTTGGCAATTTTGTTGACTGCCCTTTGGCAGATGTTCTTCGCCCGAAACCCCCAAATTTATCGGATTTGTTACCATTTTATTGGATTTTGAGGATAATTATATATATTTTCTTAGACTAATAATGACTAAACACCAAAATGACTGTTAAATATGTATAAGATATTGTATAGAGATAGAAGTCATAAATAATATTAATCTAAATTTTTTAAAAAAAATTATTTAAAGTATAATTTTTTTTTTATTAGTATTACACTACATTGATACTGTGATATAAATTTACTATTGAAAAAAATATATAATTATATTTATATACAAATTGAGTAAATATAAAGATTGATTAAATATAAAGAAGATGTATATATAATTCTTAATATTCTTTTTCTTTATTTAATCCTTTTTAATACTTTTTTTATTTTGAAAATAGTCTTTCAGTAATAAGATAGATATGAGTTTTCAACATTTTCATACATTAAAGAGAATATAAGGTTAAAGAGAATATAAGGTTACATACAAGGTACAAAAGACAATAATAGTGACAATTGAAGAGCACCAGATAGTAAAAATAAAGGGCTGCTGATAATATAAACAAAGAGTAGCAAGATAATGTAGATTAGATGTGAGTAAAGATAAGACATGGAGCATACGATCCTTTCGTACTTCGAAGAGCAAGGCTAAAAAACCACACTGTCCATTCATATATCAATGAGTAAAGGATGACAAAGTAAGATGGCAGGTGCAATCGTGGCAATTGAAGAGCACTTGATAGGAAAAACTAAAAAGAGAAAGATATAAAAGATACCAGTAAAGATAACGTAAGAGATGACAGTCGCAAAAGATAATGTAAAATAATGTGAGTGACATCACTGTGGAATTTGGAAGAGCAAAGGGTGGCACAGTGTAGGAGCAAAGATAATAATATAAGATAATATGATTTGACAAGTAAAGGGCGGCAAAACATAGATGTCGAAGAGTAGAGGATAGCAAGAGCCAACAACCCTTTTGTACTTCGAAGAGCAAAGGGAAGGGCTGCAAAAGCAGAGTTCACTCATGCAGTCAAGAATAATAAAGTAAGAGGGGAGGTGCGACATAGCAGATAGTAGCAGAGAGGAAACATGGAGCAGACAATGAAAAAAAAGTCATCTCATCTCGTATATCTAAAAATAAAGATGACAAAGGAAAGAGGGGAGGTGTTGCAGGTAGCAGAGAGTCTTTATATATATATATATATATCTAAATATTCTAAGGGTAAGCAAGAGATAAGATTGAGAGATAAGATTGAGTAGACAATGTCTTTTCATATATTGAAGAGTTATCAAAGAATAATAGATAAAAAAAATGGTAGAGTAAACAATAATAAAACATAATTTTTTTCATATATGGAAGAGTTGAATTATTAAAAAATAATAGAAGAAGAAAAGGCAGAATAAACAACAATAAAATATAGATTTTCATATACTTCCTCCGTTCCTTTATACTCGCAACATTTGAATAGTGTTAACTATTCATAGATCAATCTTCTTTCACGTATTACTTTTTATGTATAGAGAAAAATATAGTCAATTGGGATCTTGTTTTTGACGGGTGTCGAATCCGTCAATATAAATTTAACCTGCAATACAAATAAACTTGTAGTAAACATGGTCGATCCCACAGAGAACGGTTATCAATTGTGTATTATATACTGACCAAGTAATGTAAATGGGGGTTTGAAAAGTGAATTTGGACTGAATGCTAAAAACACAAAATATTAACAATCAAATATATTAAAAGACCCAGCTAACCGATCATTTAATTAATGTGTTGATCATTGATTCAAAAGATATCTCTATCGATTTTAATAACCACAGTTATAGTTATTGACAACGTGCCTAACAACCAATCTTTTCCTTAGTTATTAGACTGACCGGGTACGACCCTTCGAATCAATCACTAATCTAACACGTAGATTGCAATATGAACTAGAAAAGACCTATGGTCATAGCCAATGAATCAGTACGATAGTTCTTGAACTATGATTATGGAACCTCAACACTACCTAGGTCAGATTAATTACGAATTATCTAACATGCAGTGTATTAGTCTACTCAATTAACCAATCGCGCGCTTAATCAATTAATCAAATAAAACTAACATGACCTTAGCTATGGGCACAGAATGACCTTAACTATGGGCACAGAGATTACACAAATATTAAAAGATAAAGCAACGAAGCAAAGATCTCACAACACGAATTAATTAAATCAATCGTTTAGCTGGGCAGACTAGTTTAGCACCCCATGGGCGCAATCAACATCATTGTCTAAAATAAAACTAAACGTACAAAAAGAAGAAAACAGATAGAAAAACTAAAGCTGATTCTTTCTCAAAGTCTTTTCAGAAAATCAAAGATGATCCAACTATTTGTTCTGCAGAGTAAATATACTCCGTTAAGAAAAATAACAAAACCCATAAAATCTCCTCAAAATCCTCTCCAGTATAATCTCTGATTTAACTTTTGAAAGATGTGAAAGTTTGTCTTCAATCCTTGACTTTCTGCATTTTTGGTCTTTAATCCCAGAAATCTTCATAATTTGCACAAATGCCTCCAAATTGTTCATATTCACAAAAATAGGGCAAATTAGTATAAAATCACAATAATGTCCTCAAAATAACTAATGAAATAGTGCATAAATGTTGCACATATGGTGCTTAGTCAGTTTTATTCGTTTTGGTGTCTATTTTTCAAATATCAAATTTATTTAATTTTTAGTTATGTATTATTAAAGATATTTACGGTTAAAGTTAAGTATTGAAAAACGTGACAAATAAAATGTTGCGAGTAAAAGAAAACGGATGAAGTATTAAAGAGTGAAAAATAGAAAAAAAATGATGAATTGAGTCATTAGAAATTTTTAATACATCAAATAGTATGAATGTGGAGATGGTATGGATAACAATTTTTTTTTATTTTTATTTATATGATTATTTAACAACATTATCATCTTTTAATTATTATTTAATAAATTTATAATAAAATTAATTTTATTACAGTTAGTTTATTTTAAAAAATATGGTATAAAGAGATAATAATAAACATGAAAAGTTGCAATATACAAATCATATTAACAATTGTTACTTAGAGATGGACACCAATTTATAACATGAAGGACACCATAAACATATCCATGCTCATGATTAATACTCAAACCGCATGGTACATTATATATCATTCCACTACGCCACATATATATATATATATATATATATATATATATATATATATTTATTTATTGTGGACTAATAATGATTAAACACTCCCCTTCAACATGCGATATTGTGTAGAGATAAAAAATAAATAATATTGATTTAAATTTATATATATTAAAAATATTTTTTATTTTTATTATATTTTATTGATATTCTAATATAAATTTATCTTTAAAAAAATTATTGTATACAGATGCAGCTAATATAAGAAAGGGTTTAATTTTTTTAAAATATTTTAAAATGTTTTTCTTTTCTATTTATAATTTTTTAGTAATTTTTTAATAATCATTTTCATTATTTATCCATGTCTAATACCTCTTATACGTCACTCATTTTAAAAATGGATTTGCAATTAATGAGATAAGATAAATACGAGTTTTAGCATTTTCAGAGGCAGATCTAGAATTTTAAAAATGGGAGACATATAAGTATAACCTTATAATCGATTTTTACTATACTTAAATTATTAAATAAAAAATTAAGTGGTAACTAGATGAAATATAAAATATATATTAAATTTATAAATAAACAAAAAGGAAAATATTCTCTTGAAACACCGGCAACCTTTTCTATTACTAATTTTAGAGAATAAATTATGACTATATCATAGTGTGTTAGATTTGGAAAATTAAAATTAGGAAAAATTATAAAATATGAGCTTTTCAAACTTTAACTTTAAGTAAATAAACCATCCAAAATTTATTTAAATTTATAAAATTTTGAAAGTTTGAAACTTCAAAAATGAACCAAATTGATGAATGTACCCTTAAAAACGCGCTTCACGGCATCATCAGCCTGTGAAGCGCGCTTCACCAGCCTTGTATTAACTGGTGAAGCGCTCTTCACAGGCTCGTGATGTTGTGAAGCGCGTCTATAAGGGCATGTTGGTCAATTTGGTTTATTTTTGAAGTTTCAAACTTTCAAAAGTTTAAACACATAAAATAAAGTTTTTATGGTCTATTAACTTAATTTAAAGTTTGAGATGACTAAAAATAAAAATATCCCTTAAAATTAATACTCCCTCCATCCAGAATTGCTAAAAATATTTGTCCCAAAATAAGTGTTACCCACCTTAATTTTGTGTATATTCTTCCATCATTGCCCTTTACTTATTGAACACTTAATCTTTTAAAATAATAAACTCTTGTTTTAAAGACACTCATCATCACTCTAATATTACTCGCTCCGTCTCGCAAATCTTGCAACATTTCCTTTCTGCACATTTGCCGAGACATAATTTTAACAGTAAATATCTTTAATTATACACGACTAAAAATTATGGCAATTTTATATTTTTAAAGTAGACATTACAACGAATAAAACAATATCTTACTTGACTATATTTTTTCGTATACCTAAATCACAATCTGCAAAATAAAATTAGTCGATGAATAGTGTCTAGAACCCTAATGTTGCAACTAAAATAAGACGGAGGTAGTATTTTTTAATTTATCAACCAACCATTTTAAGAGCAATAATAATAAATACATAAAATATATAGGGTTATTTAAGTAAATATATCACGCTTTTCTTAATATTTGTGTTTTAGTCCAGACACTTATTCATGGATGGAGCAGTAGTGATTTTCTAATAGCATACATCATAAACCACTAACTTTATAGAATATTAATTTGAAAATAAGTATCATAAATTTTAAAAAAAAAAAATACTCTCACATTCTAACTTCTTTGTCTCTCTCTAACTTATCTACACGTGAAAAAATAGGGAGTTGTTATGTGTACAGACAAAATATGTACAGATTGTACAGACGAGACTTTTTAATTTTGTTAAGTTCATTGTACCCTTCCTCTCTCTTAGAGCATCTTCATTGGGAGAATATTTTGGGGGAAAAATGATATTTTTGGGGTAAAATGGTTGGAGTAGGTGGAGTAATGTGGAGATATTAATTTTGGAGAAAAGAGATTAATTTGGATCGGGAAAAAAGAAGAACAGCATAAAATGCGTTGAATGTTGAATATTGTGGGTCCCATGATAGTGATGAGTGTTAAATAAATTTATTATTGAAAATAAAATAGGAGTTAAATAATATTTTATATAGTTATTAAATTAAATGTCGTGGGTCCATGATATGATGAGTGTAAAAGTAAATTGTATGATTGGGGTAGATAATGGAAAGAAGGGATAAAATAAAATTTAAAAGTGGTGGGTCCCACCTTCTTACCCTGACCCTTAGTTCTCTTTCTTACTTCTACCATTAATTATCCTCTTTTTACTTTTTAACATTAATTATTATCATAAATGTTAGAGTATTTAATTTTTTTTTTTTTTTTCACATTCATCATTATTTTCACTATGTTTCATGGTAAGAGATTATATATATATATATATATTTCAATTAAAACTTTCACTATTATTTTATAATAATTTTTCTTTCTATTTTAATTTCTTCTTTTTATATATTAAAAATATTTTTAAAAATTATTTATTTATATATTTAAAAATGTAAAATAAAAATAAATTTTAATTAAATAAATTAACTATATCACATCCATTAGAAATATGAAATTAATAGATATATAATTAATTTATTTTAATGTTAGTTGGTAGAGTATTAAATTAATCATTAAATTTATTTTAATGTTATTTTCCTTCACTACATGGGTCAGATAGGTTGCAAAAAATAAATTTTAAAAAATACTTCACTACATGGAGTATATTAATTTTTGCTAATCATGTTAGTTTCTCCAAAATCTGATTGGTCAGACCCATGTCGATCCTTAATACATTCTATACAAATAATATATGAAAATTGATCATGTGAAAGGGATAAAAATTTATCGGGTAAATCACACTGAGCTGCAGTGAGTTTTTCGATAATTACATCTGAATGTCAGTTTATGTCTTTTTTGCACACAACAACAGCGAGTTTTCAGAAAATTGACATTCACTTAACAACATAAAGTGATTTTAATTATTATCCTTATAGATGATGACATGGCGATATATGGTGATGATGTGTAAATTTAAAATACTTATACAAATGGTATTGTAATAAAAATACTGAATAAATTAGTTTATGAGTAAAAAAATACTGATGACAATGAGTATTGTAGTAAAAATATTGTTCAAGTCGGACCCACTATGAAGATCGAGTCAAGAATGGAATCAAATAAATTATTCTTTTAGTATAAAAATCCGCATACCTTTAAATTATAATTAATCAAATAAATTTTGAGTTAAATTAATTATTAAGTAATTAGTAAAATTAAATCGGTATTAGAAGTTTGAAATAATAGATTGTTGTTGGCATATAAATTTGGTATGCATCATGCATATTCTAAAACATGGTAGTTGCAGGGATTTCATCCATTGAAATGAGGGATCTCTCTAGATATAGGATCTTTTGCCTCTTATTTTCGGTCACATTCTCATGCAATCAAAATAAAGGACGAGTTTAAAACACCGATGTGGTGTTAGTTGTAACGGCCTCAATTGGTAATCAACATGCTTTTACAATCCATATATCCCTGAGGTTGTGAGTTCGAGTGCTGGTGGAGACGAAAGAAAGTGGGTGGGATCCACAATATCATATTGTGTAACGATTGTATCGGTATAGATTGATTGGTGTATGATTCGGGTTTAACCGAGTGTGCACAGTAACGGGCTGAGCGCCGGCCCAGAACTTTACATTAGTTGTTGGCACTCCAACACTCAAGTTAGTATTAGGAGGTGAAAAGAGATTTAAAGAGAGAGTAGAGAATTTTAGATAGAGAAATTACGTACCTAGATAAAATGACTTGACCTTATATAAGGCGTTAGATCTATTAGCAGATCCAACAACGTGGAATGCAACAATTTAGATGGTTCAGGTTAGACCTCACTTACTTAGGCAAGTACACAAATTAATTATTAGAATATTAAGTTAAGTAATTAGAATTTGAACTGACTGATTGCGATAAATAATACGTATATTGTGATTGAAAAGTCAGTGACCACTCCAATTATATTTCGGTCGGAAGATCGGTGACCGTGGTACCGGATCCTCTAGTTGGAATAAAGATATGAGCCCTGAAGTACCTGTAAAAGCCCATAACCTTTTTTGACTGACAAAACTTACAGATCTTTCATATGAAATCTTAAGTTTCTTCAATTAAAGACTTAGGATCCGAGACCAATAATGATAGCGTGAGAATTTGGGTCATGACACGATAGATTGACACGAAACAAATCCGTTTAAATATAAAGAAGTTGACACAAATAGAACAAGAGTCAATATAATAACCTGGTAAACTATTTATTTTGTAATATTAGTTATATTGTAATTAAATCTTTATTTTATATGATTTTATATTATTTTATCACATTTTAATATTATATTATAGTAATTTTATTTATATTATATTAGTATTTTATTTATAACTACAAACATTTAATTTATTAAAATTAATATATTTTTAAAAATATTATATTTCTAAACCGTAGATTAAATTGGTGGATCATGGTAACTCATTAATTTAAACGAGTTAGTCCACCCAATCGATGACAACTCATTAATTTAAATGAGTTAGTGTCTCGCAGAGATTAACGACGGCACGATGACATGATTTGCCACCTTGGATAACGAATCTAAAGTAAACACATTTTAACCGAAATATTAGACTTAATAATATTATGTATTTTAATTTTCAAAAAAATATGAAATTTCTAATCTCAAATGAAATCTAATATAAAAAATAATAATTAAATATTTATTTTTAATTATATATATAAATATAAAGAGTCACAATTTAAAATGTGATATTTTCAACTTTATTTATTAATTTGTTAATTAGAAAAAGTTAAAAATATGAAATACTTATCTATATATATTATAAAATTAAATTTGTGAGAAAGAGGAGAGAGAAGTAATTATGAAGAGAAGAGAGAGAATGAAGTTAAATAGATAAATACTAAATGAGAGAGAAAGAGGAGAAAAACCAAAATAATGATGATGAGAGAGTAGTAAAAGTAACTTAAATGCACCGCATTATTTATTTTTAAATGTGTTGATTTTAAAGGGTAAATCAACGTGTTGTTTTTAAAGGGTAAAAACGTAAAGAATTATGTCTATACATTATCTGTACAAGATTGTTTGAACACAAATCATTTTTCGAAAAAATAATAATAAATAGTATTCCCTCTCACATTCAAACTTCTCTATTTTTTTTCTCCATTATCTCTCTTTCAACTTATCCACAGCTACAAACAAATAATAATATTTTTAAATATTTTGAGAAAAAATAGGGACATTTTTGTCCACATTTGATACAGTACATCCGCCATTGCATTAAGAGAAAATAAGATTACATATCAGGTGCAACCGATAGCAATAGTGGCAATCGAAGAGTACTAAAATAGTAAAAAAAAAAAAAAGTGTAACAAGATAAGGCAGATGAGATGTGGGTACAGACGTGGAGCAGACAGTGTCTTCTATTTCGAAGCAAAAGGTGGCAAAGCATAGAGTCCATTCGTATATCAAAGAACAAAAGATGACCAAGTAAGATGGAAGGTGCAATAGCACTAGATAGGAAAAAAAGAAAAAGAAAAATACTATAACATATACAAAAAAAAATATAATGTAAGATAATATGAGCTAAGAGTCATGTCGTAGTAGTTGGAAGAGTGAAGGGTCGCAAAACACAATTGGAAAGATAATGTGATTTGACAGCCCTGTTGAAATTGAGAGAGTAAAGTGTAGCAGTAAAGATAATGTAATATAATGTGAGTTTTCAACATTTTCCTACATTGAAGAGCACGAGATGATAAAAATAACGAGTAGCAGATAGCAGCAAGATAATGTAAATTAGACGTGAGTACAAATAATGTGGAGCATATCGTCCTCTAGTATTTCAAAGAGTAAAGGGTGGCAAAATATGTAGTCTATTCGTACATCAATGAGTAAAGGATGACAAAGTAAAATGAGAGCTACAATCGTGGCAATCGAAGACCATTGGATAGGAAAAGAAAAAGATAATACTAGAAAAAGATACCAACAAAGAATAAATAATATAACATAATGCAAACTCACAGTTTTGTCGTAGTTGAAAGAGTAAAGGGCCGCAAATGGCAACAAGAAAAAAGATAATGTAAGACAATATGAGTTGACAGCTTAAATTTGGAAGAGCAAAGAATTGCTAACTATAGAGCAAAAATAATGCAAGATAATGTGAGTTGACAGCCTTGAAAAAGTAAAAGGTGGCAAAGCGCAGATGTCGAAGAGCAAAGGATAGTACTAAGAGCCAACAACCCGGCAAAGGGCGGCAAAAGCATACTCCATTCATACATTGAAGAGGCAAAGATAGCAGAGTAATAGGGGAGGTGTGATACAGTAGATAGCAGCAGAGAGGAAACATGGAGCAGACAATAAATTAGAAAGTCATCTCGTACATCAAAGAGTAAAGATGGACGGCAAACGCAAGAGTCAAGAATAGCATAGTAAGAGGGGAGGTGCGGCACACGAAATAACATCAGAGGGGAAATATGGAGGCGACAATAAATCACAAAGTCATCTTTTGCACAAAGTCATCTTTTGCATTCAAGAATAAAGATAGTAAAATAATGAGAAAGATATTGCAGCATAGCAGATAGTCTTTTCATATATCCAAATATAATATTCAAGTATAATATTCGAAGGAAACAAAAATATAAATTTAAGTAGATAATAACAGAGGAGGGTATTTTCATATTGAAAAGTTAAAAAAAAATAATAAAATAAATAAATAAAGAAAAGGAAGAGTAAATAACAGTAAACCATAATTTCTTTTATGTAGTGAAAAGTAAAAAAATATTTAAAGAATTATTAAAAAATAATAAGTAGGAAAAGGCAGAGAAAAAAGAGTAAAATATAAGTTTTGTCGTAAATTGTATAGGTAGTCCTCTGAAAAAATTAAAATATTATTTAATATTATTTAATGTTATTGTTATCCGTTTTTCATTATTTGATAAACTTATAATAAATTTAATTTAATTTCATTAGTTATTGTTAATAAAATAATGATTATAGTGGTTCGGACACAACAGTTGATCCGGACCGATTGGACCGGATGGTTCAGGGTATAACGTGGACCGACTCCAAATGTCTAGGTATCCTGCAAAAGAGTAAGTAACGCCCGAGCTGACCTGGGAACACCGGTGTGGTGTCTGCCGTAGGCACTCCGACGCTCAAGTCAGCTTTGAACTGAAAGCAAATAAGAAACTAAACAAATGAAGGAAAGAATTAACTTCCTGTACTCAATGATTCCTGTCGGAAAGATAGCCTCGGAAGGTCGTTGACAGACACTTGAGTGAGCTCTGAGCTTAGTTGATTACGATCGATAAAGTGATCAGGAACACCAAATAACCACTGGAGTATAGTCGGAGATAGTAACAGTGTGAGTAGTAATTTCGGCAGAGTTTCAGTAAGTAAAAAGTGAGTCCATTTGTGAGGTTTAAACCTTATATTTATAGAGGCTTGGGAGGTTGTTGTTTGATCCTAGCAAGATTCGCGCGGAACGTCCTCCGCAAAATCCGGAATCTCATAAACAGCCCACTTACCCAGTCGATGGGCCTCGGAAGGAACGGGCAGCCTCAGAATTACTGGGCCTCGGCCTCGGAATTACTGGGCTTGAGTCTCTCAGAATCAGCAGGCCTGGGCCTGGGCTTTGATTCCGAACCGGACTCGAATTCTCAGCCCACTATAGATTCCCCCATCCATCCGTATAGATTGTTCCGAGCGGATGGATGAATACGAAACGGTTGAAAACCCACTAGTCCCTTCCAGCTATCAAGAGACGTCACATCAAAGAGAAACTCTCCATTGGGGTAGCGACACGTGGACGAGCTTCCCCAAGAAGACTCGCCTTTTCACCTACCCCTTTTTGCCTATAAATAGGTCAGAATTGGCCCTCTATTCTTCTCCTACTCTCTCCGATTTCTCTTATCTCTCTAGAACTCCCTTCAATCTCTGTCACCGAGAAACCGTCGGCTCTCCTCTTCCTGCCATCCACTCAAGGTAATCTACTCTTACTATTCTCTCTTTACCTTTTGTTCGCTGATGCTTGCTAGTGTTGTTGTGGTTCGCCGGAGAGGACGAAGAGTTTTGGGTAACCCGACGAGAATGAGTATGTCGGGTAGGGGTGTGCAGAAAAATCCGATCCGATTGATCCGATCCGAAAAGTTACCGATCCGATCCGATTTTTCGGATATCCGATCCGGTTTTTATAATTTCGGATTTTCGGATCGAATATCCGGTTTTAAAACCGGATAATCAAATTGGATACGGATCAGGATTTTTTAAATTTTGGATTATCCGAATATCCGAAAAAGAAAATTATACACTAAATTTTATTTTAATTTTTTTTATAAATAATATATTTCATGATTTTATATACCTATAATAATTTTGGTATATGATACTATTATTTTAAATAGTTTATAATATTTATAATAAACTAAATTTATTTATTTTTATTAATTTTTTCTCTTAAAATTGAACATTAAAAAAAATTAAATAGAATAAAATCGGATACCGGATATCCGGTTATCCGATCCGAAAAATCGGATATCTGGTTAACCGGATATCCAGTTTTTTCGGATCGGATACGGATCATAGTTTTCCTTGATCCGAAATTACGGATATCCGAAATTTCGGATTGGATCGGATCCAATATCCGAGAATGAACACCCCTAATGTCGGGTTACTGCTTTTGAGGGAATAACATTGCTTACTGGACTGATGAGAAGTCCTTAGTTAGATTCTCCGGCCTTTTTTAAACCTTTTCAGGCAATTTTGGACCCAAACTGCATTTTCCGGCTAACCGGAAAGTACTCCTGATCTAACTGTTGACGTTTCCGAATAGGTATGTCAAGTGAAGCAACTGAATCTGAGATACAAAGGATGTTCGGAGACGACCCGTCCGGAAACGATGACAGTCCCTCCATGTCTGGATTAGCTAGAGGATCTAAAAGTCTAAACTTGAGTCCGAGGACTTTAGAAAGGGTCCTCGTAGAATTAAGAGGCGATAGCGATCCTACGGGCATTCTGGCCGGAATTATAATAGAGGTGGTGCATGACACCACGGGCCGCCTGGTGGTGCATCCTTCGACTTCCGGACCTCAGGGGATTCAGACGAAGGATTGTCCCTCTATCATCCGTCTGAATCAGATGGATGATATTCGCCGGGCCTACAACATACCGAAAGACGTGTTGATCCGTGCGCCAGAGGCCAAAGAGCGGGCCGATTGGGTCATTGACGGATGGACCCCCATGTACACTCTCTTATTAAGCATGGGTCTTAAGTTTCCGATCGGAGGCATGCTCCGAAAATTCTGCAAGAGGTTACGGATTGCTCCGAGCCAGGTGAATCCGAACACCATGAGGCTTTTGAGGTCGTTTGATGAAATGGCCGAAGAGAAGGGGATAATCTGCGAAGTCGCGGACATCTACGCAGCTTATTCCGTTCAAAAGGTGAACGGTGATCGGGGTAGAGTGTACCTCCACTGTCAATTGGATCAAACGAGGGTGTTCCATAATCCTGCCTCATGTGACAAGGCATGGAAGGAAAGATTTTTCTTCGTCTCTGGTCGGTGGAGAGAAGAGAGTAATGGCAACATCCCATATTGGTGGAATCCCAAGCCAAGTATGCGGGCGTTTCCAGCTCGGAATTATTCCTTTTCTCTATTAATATTCGATTCTGACAGCCTCATTTTTATTTTGCAGTGGAAATCGGGAAGGCTAACTGTCCGTGCGGTTTGAACAGCGAAACTGTTATTGACCGTATTTTGTCCTTCGACCCGGAAATTCGTGACCTTCAGAAGCTGGTCCCCATCCTTCCTGATCCAACCAAAAGAGGTCAGGCGTCGAAGATGGATGGAAAGGATCAGAGGAAGAAGAAGAACAATGGGTTCTCCAAAGCAACGTCTGAACAAGGGTGTGGCGATCAGTGAGCCTTCCGGAGTGAGGAAGGAAAAGGAAAAAGATAAGGCCCCGAGAGCCTCTTCTCGGAAGCCGAGCAAAGATAAGGGGGTTGCCGTGGTGCGCCCTTGTGAGGAAGGTGGGTCGAATGTTCTGGACCCAAAGAAGCAAAAGACCTCGCCCCCGGAGGTCCAAATTTTGGGGGAGTCCGAGACAGTCACTCGGACTTTATTTGTGCCGACTGGCACTTCATTTTTCAAGGAGCCTGCAGCGGCTCTAGAGGTTTTCCGGGGGATGGCCTTAGAGGAGGATCAGAAGTTCCTCTATGACAACCGTTCCCAATTAGTTGACGAGTTGTTAATCAAGAGTCACAAGGTAACATCCGAGCGTATTCTTTATATCTTACGATCCTTTTGAAATCTGAGGTACTTGTTTCTTTTTCGTGCAAATGGTTCAGATTGATCATACCCTTGACCGACAATGGGATCGCCACTTTGCTTTGGTCAAGAAGGCCAGAGCCGACCGAGATGGTTGCAGGAAGGACAAGGAGGATGCCCAGCAAAAGCTTGATGCCACCCTCTCGGAACTTAACAACCTGAGGGTAATTGCTCAGGACAAGGAGAAGGAACTTGCTTCCGAGAGGGAGAAAACAAAGAGGGCTGTGGAAGAGTCTTCCGTGCTGAAGGGGATTGTTGAGTCCTTATCTTCTCGGATGGCGGAGATGGAAAAGGATCTGGCCGCAGCCGAAGAGAAGGCCATGCAGACGGAGGCTCGGGCGGAAGTCGAGGCCAAGGGTAGGGTTTACCAGAAGTTTTTAGCTGGTACCCTTTCCAAAGAGGTGGCCGAGAGAAGACTTGGTTATTGGTGGCAGCTTGTTGAGGCTTCTGGGCCTCTCTTGCAAATCCTTCCAATGATAGTGACTCGGAAAAAGATTTTGAGGAGGAGGAAGAGGAAAAGGAGAAGGAGGAGGGCGGTACTTCCCTTTCGGCGAAAGGAGCCGAAGATGTTACCTCCGGACCTGTGGAGGTAGACCCAATTTCATTGGTTCCTCTCGTCACTGCGGCCGCTTCTGAGGATCAGAGGGCTGAGGAAGGCCATAGGGTCGAGGAGGAGCTAACTTTAGATGACTTAGATCTTTAGGCTTCCCTCTCTCTATTTGTATCTCCTGTCTTCTTTCGGAGCATGTACTTCCTTTCATCAAATGGAATTTATTTACTTTTTTCTTCCGATTGTTTTTGCGTGAATATTCTAAGTGTGAAAACGGAATAATGGATATTCGGAATTTTGACTAATGAGTAAGTAACCAATGAGTTTCAAATAACTAATAACCCGAGTCGATGCTCGACTTTCATTAATTTGATCGGAATTGTCCTTTCGGATACAACAATTTTGGTCTTTTCAGACGCTAATTAACAATAATCCTGTCGGACCTTTCAGTTTCATTATCCTTTCGGATTTGTGTACACAATGAGATGCATAATCAACTTTTTACAAGTAATGATTCATAAAATTTGAGCGCCGTGTGGGGTCTTATTTTGTGCCCGAGCGGAATTCTCAAGACGTTTGTTATTCTGAGCTCAGTCTTTTGTTTGATTCTTCATTTTGAGGGTTTTTCCATGCTCTTGTTCGGAATCTTGGTGCGGATACCTCGCAAAAAATGAATTTTTGGGGTTAGAGTATGATTCGGAACCTTTGTTGTACGGACTTATATGTCTTGGGTACTGGACTTAACTTGATTCGTTATTTATTTTCCAGGATGTGTGGGCATTTTGCCTTTGGTTCCGTACTACCTAAGATTTCAACACTGAGTGAGGGAGGTCCTCAACGTATTGAGGACCCTCCGATGCTTAAGTCAGTAATCAATTCGGAAGGAAAATCGAAATTGAAAATGTGAACATCGAAAGGGTTTTTTAGAAAAACCTGATTTTCCCTCGTAGGGGACTAATGGTCCGAACGGACGTTGGCTTCTGACTGCAAAGCGACAAGGGGGTTAGGATGGTCCTCAACTTATTGAGAACCCTCCGATGCTTAAGTAAGTAATTGATTCTGAAGGCAAATCAAAATTGAAAAACATTGAATGTAAAGAATTTATAGTTTGAAGTCGGAACCTGGTCCCAGAGATCATGGGGTTGCGTTCGTCTAGAATTGGAATTTCTTCAAGTGAGTTACATTCCATGTGTTTCGGACTGCTTTGCCGGCTTTATCCTGAAGTTGATATGCTCCTTTGCCTATTATTTCCGTAATCTAGTATGGACCTTCCCAGGACTCGTCCAGTTTGTTTGCAGTGAAGTTTTTTCGAAGTACCCAATCCCCCACGGAAAATATTTTTGCTCGAACAGACTTGTTGTAAGCCTTTTCGATGGCTCTTTTGTAGTTTTCCATTCTTATCTCGGAATCTTCTCGCAGTTCGTCGATTGTGGCGAGATCGAAGTCCAACATAACTTGATTCTGATCGTGGAGAGGATATTGTCCGAACCCTACGTCGGAAGGAAGTATTGCTTCGACTCCAAAGACTAGAGAGAAGGGAGTCTGACCTGTCGGAACCCTTGGGGTTGTCTTGTAAGACCATAAGACGCCAGACAGCTCTTGAACCCATGCACCCTTATGCTTCCCCAATCTTTTCTTAAGAATGACCATGAGGGTTTTGTTTGTCGCCTCAGCCTGACCATTTGCTTTTGGATATCTCGGGGTAGAGAAGTTTAGTTTGATATTCCAAGCGATGCAGAAGTCCTTAAATACCTTGGAAATAAATTGCGAGCCATTGTCTGTGACTATTTCATTTGGAACTCCAAATCGGCAGAGGATGTGTTTCCACACGAAGTTCCTAACGGCCAAATATGTGACATTGGTGAATGCTTCGGGTTCTACCCACTTGGTGTAGTAATCGGTGACAAGGAGGATAAACCTTTCACCTTTCCCATGAGTAGGTGGGAGTGGTCCCACTATGTTCATTCCCCATTTAGAGAAAGGCCAGGGGGATGAAATTCCGTGCAGAAGTTCGGCCGGTGCGTGAATATAATTCCCATACCTTTGGCAACTTTCACATCTCTTGGCTAGTTCTTTTGCGTCCGATTTCATGGTTGGCCAATAATACTTGGCTCGGAAGCATCTGAACGCTAGGCTTCTTCCTCCGGAATGGTTTCCAGCTTGACCATTGTGAAGTTCTTGCAAAACTCTTTCCGCGTTGCTCTCATCTAGGCATAGCTGGTAAGGACCACTAATGGATCTTTTGTAGAGTACCCCTTCGATCACTGCAAATTTGGCTGCAGACGTTCGTAACTTCCGAGCTGAAGTTTTATCTTGGGGCAACAAACCGGATTGGATGTACTCGAGAATCGGTTTAATCCAACCTTCTCGTGGATTGCTGACCGGAAGGATTTCAGATTCGTGTAGTTCCGTCTTAATGGAAGATTTTTCGATGTGTCCGTGAAGAATGTACCTGGTGCTTAGATCTTTGACCGCAGATCCGTAAGAGGCAAGAGCGTCCGCATGGTTGTTTTCCCCCTTGGAATTTGTTCAAATGATAATGTCAAGACTGATTGTTGGAAGGTTTAAACTAATTCAAGGTAGGCCTTCATTCTGTCATCCTTCGCTTGATAAGTTCCGGTAAATTGACTTACGACTAGTTGAGAGTCGCATTTGACCAACATATTCTTGATGTGCAGGCTTTGAGCTAGCTTTAAACCGGCGATCAGCGCTTCATATTCTGCTTCGTTGTTGGTGACTGGAAAATCGCAGTGCAAGGAATGTTCTAGTAATTGTCCATTCGGATTTATCAACACAATCCCCACACCGCCTCCTTGTGAGTTGCTAGCTCCGTCAACCTCTAGAATCCACGTGCTGGACTTCTCTTCCGTAGTGTTGATATTCTGAGGAGGGACGGCGAAGTCCGCTACAAAATCAGCTAGTGCTTGTGATTTTATGGCTGTACGAGGTTTGTAATGGATATCAAATTGACTCAATTCTACTGCCCACTTCATCATCCGCCTGGATACTTCAGGTTTATGCAAAATCGCCCTGATTGGGTAGGATGAAATGACAGTTATTGGATGGGCTTGGAAATAGGGCCTCAGCTTCCGAGAGGCTGACACTAGGGCCAGAGCGAGCTTTTCCATGCTACTATACCTTGTTTCTGCATTTGCGAGGGACTTACTGGTGTAGTAGATTGGTTGTTGAGTTTTTTCTTCCTCTCGGACCAAGACGGCACTAACTGCCGCTTCAGAAACTGCCTGGTAGAGGTATAACATTTCCCCAGATTTTGGTTTGGCCAAGACTGGTGTCTTTGCAAGGTGGAGTCAAACTTTTCGCAGGGCTTCTTCACATGATCTTGACCAATCGAAGTTCGTGCCCTTTTGAAGTAACTGGAAAAGGGGTTTGAGGTATTCAGAAGATCTTGGAAGAAATCGATTGAGGGCTGCGATTCTTCCGGTCAGACATTGGATGTCCTTCTTGCTTTCCGAAATCGGAATTTTTACAACTCCTTCTAGTTGGCTCGGATTTGCTTCTATCCCTTTTTTCGTTACCATGAATCCAAGGAATTGGCCGGAACCAACTCCGAACGAACATTTTGTCGGGTTCAATTTCATGTTATACTGTCTCAAGATTTGGAAGGTTTCTTGTAGATGTTCGATATGTTGTTCGGCTTTTAGCGATTTCACAAGCATATCGTCTACATAAACTTCCATAGTCTTTTCGATTTGTTCGGAGAACATTCGGTTGACCAAACGTTGATACGTTGCTCCAGCATTTTTCAACCCAAATGGCATCATATTATAACAGTAAGTACCTCTTTCGGTTATGAATGCCGTTTTTTCTTGATCTGCTGGGTCCATCTTAATTTGATTGTACCCCGAGAAGGCATCCATGAAGCTTAAGAGTTCATGTCCCGCAGTCGCATCCACCATTGTATCAATGTGAGGGAGAGGGAACAGGTCTTTTGGACATAATTTATTTAGGTCGGAATAGTCTACACATGCTCGCCACTTGCCGTTTTTCTTCTTGACGACGACGACGTTGGCTAACCAGTCTGGATATTTCACCTCTCGGACCATACCATTATTCAGAAGGTTTTGCACCTCTTCGTTGACGATTTGATTCATTTCCGAGGCGAATTTTCTCCTCTTTTGCTTGGTGGGCTTAGCCTTAGGATCGATTCCTAATTTGTGGACGATAATGCCTATTTCGATACCTGTCATGTCCGCGTGGGACCAAGCAAAGCAATCGAGGTTAGCCGAAATCAAGTTTAAGAGTTTACCTCTAAGTTCCGGATCAAGTGCCGAGCCAATCTGGATCTTCCTGTCGGAATGTTCCGGATCGATTTGGACTTCCTCTAAGGGTTCTGGCACCGGAACTTCCATTCGGCCGTGTGTGGGAGCTCCGTTCTGTAATTGCTATGCTCCTGGAGCTTTCTTGAAGCTGGTGTTGTAGCATTCCCTTGATGCCTTTTGATCTCATTTGATTTCTTTGATCCCCCACTTGGTAGGGAATCGAAGATTTTGGTGATAGCTCAAAGGGATAGCCTTCATCTCGTGGATCCAAGGCCTCCCCATAATTAAATTGTAAGATGATTGCGCATCTACTAGGAGAAATCTGGTCACGAGATTAAGGCCACCTGCAAAAACAGGCAAAACAACCTCACCTATAGTCTGCTTCGATTCTCCACTGAATCCGGTGAGTGTTGTCGTGCTTCGGATGATGAGTGACTTATCCAGATGCATTTCCTTGAGAGCCGGAAGGAACATGATGTTCGCCGAGCTTCCGTTGTCAACAAGGACCCTCTTCAACTTGCAGTTGGCTATTTGCAAAGTTATGACCAGCGCATCGTGGTGCGGGTCTGCAAGTCCCTGTATGTCTTGGTCAGAAAATGACAGTTCATAGGTAAGAGGGGTTTTACCTGGCCGGACGGAAGCTTCGTTGACGCTGATTAGCTCTCAAGCATGTCTTTTCGCGGAACTTTGGGTTATTCCGCTCACCACTGAGCCACCGTGAATAACTCCAATTATCCGTTTGACTTTTGGAGTTTCGTCAGGCGTTTCAATTGCTTTAGATTCATGACGTTTCTCCTCAGACTTTTCAAGGGTTTGCTTTCCCTTTTCGGACAAAAACTCACATAGGCGTCCTTTCTTCAACAGGGAGGCTACCTCAAACCGTAATGCCACGCAATCCTCTATTCTATGGCCGCGGTCATTATGAAATTGGCAAAATTTATTTTTATCTCTTTGGTGTGCGGGAGTCCGCATTTGTTCTGCCCAAGTAACAGAGGATCCCATGTCTTTCATCACAGCAACCAGGACTTTCGGCTCTATGGTTAGGTCATAGGCCGAAACCGGTCATTTTGGTTTGTTTTCACTGTTCCTACTTGTGTTTCTTGACGGACCTGAATTGGGGCGAGGGTCATGCCTTCTGTATGGCTCGAACCTCCCCTGTGAGGCTTGTTGTTCCTCTGCTCGGACTTACCATTTGCCCTGCTCTTAGCCATGGCGGCCCCCGCAGGATCTTCTTCCAATTTAATTTGCCGAGTCGCAATTGCCAAGGATTCCTCCAAAGTCTGAGGCTCGCATTCCGTTAGCTGCTCATATAGACGAGAGAATGGGGGTAGTCCCTTTCGGAATGCAGTTACAGCGGTTGATTCCACAACGTCTGGGATTTTGATGTATTTGCTGGTGAAGCGAGAAACATACTCTCGGAGACTTTCACCTTCTTTCTTGGCCACGAAAAATAAGTGATCCGTGGTTAACCTGAAACGCCTGCGGCTGGAAAACTTGACAACAAAACCATCCACAAGTTGAGAAAAGGAATGAATAGAGTTTTTCAGAAGATTAAGGAACCAGGTTAGAGCTGGACCGCCCAAACTACTACCAAACGTCTTGCAAGTTATGGCTTCGCGAGTGTCGCTCGGAAGGTTCACCATAGACATCTCCTGGCGGTACTCGGCCACGTGCTCTGCCGGATCCGAATCCCCTCGGAACTTGTGGAAGGTTGGGAGGATACTCCTATCCACAAATGGTGAGAGGACGTGGGTGTCCGTAGCAGAGCGTTCAAATTGTGCCGGGATGCCAGGAATGGTCCTGATGACGGCCTGGAAGTTTGCAACCTCTTTTGCCATGTCACTTTTGATCTCTTGGATCTCGAATAGGAGGAGCCTATTGGCTTCAAGATTGACCGCATTGTCACCGTTCACGTTTGTGGTAGTGCCATTATTAGACATATTGTTCATCCGCTGCGTGAGCTCCTAGTTTGCCGCCTTGGTTCTGGCATTCTCTTCTTCCAGCTGGCGCATGCGTTCCATCATTGCTCTAAGCTGTTGCTCAACAGTCGAATCGTTAGCCATGATAAGAGTAACTAATTTTGAAACAACAGAAGGAAATAGAAGATATTAGTTTTGCAGGAAACTTATTGTCGGTCCCACGGTGGGCGCCAAACTGTAGTGGTTCGGACACAACAGTTGATCCGGACTGATTGGACCGGATGGTTCAGGATATAACATGAACCGACTCTAAATGTCTAGGTATCCTGCAAAAGAGTAAGTAACGTCCGAGCTGACCTGGGGACACCGGTTTGGTGTCTGCCGTAGGCATTCCGACGCTCAAGTCAGCTTTGAAATGGAAGCAAATAATAAACTAAACAAATGAAGGAAAGAATTAACTTCCTGTACTCAATGATTCCTGTCGGAAAGATAGCCTCGGAAGGTCGTTGACAGACACTTGAGTGAGCTCTGAGCTCAGTTGATTACGATCGATAAAGTGTTCAGGAACACCAAATAACTACCGGAGTATAGTCGGAGATAGTGACAGTGTGAGTAGTAATTTCGGCAGAGTTTCAGTAAGTAAAAAGTGAGTCCATTTGTGAGGTTTACACCCTCTATTTATAGAGGCTTGGGAGGTTGTTGTTTGATCCTAGCGAGATTCGCGCGGAACGTCCTCTGCAGAATCCGAGATCTCATCAACAGCCCACTTACCCAGTCGATGGGTCTCGGAAGGAACGGACAACCTCGGAATTACTGGGCCTGGGTCTCGGAATTACTGAGTCTGAGTCTCTCAGAATCAGCATGCCTAGGCCTAAGCTTTGACCACCACAATGATAATATGAAAAGTTGTAATATACACATCATATTAACGATTGCTACGTTAGAGATGGACATGAATGACACTGTAAACATATCCATGCTCATATATAACCATTGGTAGACTACTCAAACGGCATAGTACATTATGTATAAACCACTGCACCATGAACATATTGTAATGGAGTCAAACCAAGAGACCTATTAGATATTATTATTATTATTATTATTATTATTATTATTATTATTATTATTTCTTCAGTTTTTTAAATTACATTTTGGAGTTGTTTTTATTCAATTTCATTTTATTAAATTTTAGTTATAACTTGTCATCAGAGGCGGAGCCAAGGGGGGGCTGGTGGGGGCCCCCCAAGGCTCTGAAATATTATCAATTATTTGAAAACAAATAGAATGTGATGATTGTAGCTGAATGGTAAAAGTAGGTTTTGTTATCACTCAAGTGCATGGTTCAATTCCATGCTATTACATTTTTATTTTATTATTTTTTTTTAGCTTTCTTTATAAATTTAAAATCTTATAATTAAAATATAATATAAAAATTTTTTAAAAAAAATATCTAAATATCTAAATTTTAATAAATAATTTATATATCTAAATATTAAATTTCTTTCCTAAATTTAAAATTTTATAATTAAAATATCATATAAATAAGTATTTTAAAATAAGATCTTAATATCTAAATTTTAATAAATTATATATCTAAATATTTAAATTTTAATAAATTATAATAGTAAATAATTTTTATTATATATTTTTAAAAATTCTAAAGATATATATGAAAAATTCAATAAATATAAATTTATAATACACAATAATAAATACTTAAAATATATTATATCATAACACATAACTTTCCATAAATTATAAAAGTGTATAACTTATAATATCTACTTTTAAAAATATATTAAAATATATCGTATCATATGAAAATTTTCAATAAATTATATAAATATATTATTTTACTATATATTTTTAAATTTAAATAAATATATAAAAAAATAAATTATAATAAATATAATATATACTATATTTTAAATTATAATTTACCGTACCGCAGGGCGCTGCTCCGCACCCCGTTTCCCTTTCGGCCCCTCTTATCTATTGTTCCTGGCTCCATCCCTGTTTGTCATTACGTTGAATTGAATTTTATTTAATTACAAACCGTGCCAATTTATTAATAACTAATGTATTACTGTGATTGTGATTCAATTTTATTTTAGTAAAGTTCTAGTATTTTAAATTATTAGATTTCCATTACAACTTAACTTATTAATTGATTATGTAATAAAATTAAAAATAAATAAAATACTTAAATTATTACACCAATTATTATTTTTTTAAATATCAAAATAAACCAAACAATAACTTAACTTTAAATATATCTTATCATATAACACAATTTCAATTTAAGGTTTGTGAGAAATAAAAAAAAAAATAATAATATAGAAAATTGTCATTTAATTGACTTTTTTTAGCAACAAATTATTTAATAAAATATTAGTAGATTTGATATAAAATTCTCATAACTATATATTTTATTTTTAATAAGGGTAAAATTAATTAGGAATGGTTTATTTATTTATTATTATTGTGATGGTTATATATATATATATATATATATATATATATATATATATATATATATATATATATAGAGAGAGAGAGATAGAGAGAGAGAGATAGAGAGAGAGAGAGAGGGAGGGAGGGTTATTTCCAAAACCCCCCATTTTTTCAAACGTTTGATTTTAAACATTCGGTTTTGAAACTTTTAAAAAACCACCCCAAAATTTGAAAACAACTAATGGTTTTAGTCTTTGGAGTGGTTTTGTTGTGGTTGGAGTGGTTGTGAGAAATTATGGTCTTTTAATTATTTTAAATTATTTTTACAAATTTATTTAATAATTTCAAATTTTATTATTTGCATTTTATTTTCTTAAAATATTATTTCATAATTTTTAGCAATTTTTTATTTTTTTATATTTAATTTTACTATATAATGACTCAAAATTATGCATTTAAAATATTATATGTTAATATTTAATGAAATAATATATATTTTATTTTTATAAGTATTAATGTATTATTATAATTTGTATTTTTTTAATACTATAATTGAATACTAATAATATTATAGGTATTTTTAAAATAAAAATTAATAAAATAAAAAATAATGTAGATGGACTTGAAATTCACTTATGAAACCCTATTTTGAATAGATGTGTTTAATTCAATATGGTTTTGAAATTTTTATATATAATAGATTAAAGAAAAATAATTTTTTTTTAAAGTTTATTCATAACTTTGGTTCGGTAGTACAAAATGATTTTATGTAATTACTTAATTTCTAGAAGATAAAAAACTATAGTTTAAAAATTATTAAATCTATCTTTTCTATTATAATTGATTAAATTAAATTTTTAATATTTTTTTTAAAAAAAAATCATCAAACAATTTTTTTTTTAAATTATGAAATCTAATTTTTTTTTTCAATTTATTAAATATAAAAATTAAAAGTAGAAAATTATTAAACTATAAAGATTACAAAACAAAATTTTTTAAAATTCTTAAAACTATTAAAACTTTTTTTTCTTCCAAAAACTATAAATACAACTCAATATTATTTAAAAGCATTAAATAAAAAAATTATGAAATATTTCTCAAAATACATAATTATTAAAAATTATTTAAATTATATAATATTTGGTTGTATTTGAATAATATTAAAAATATAAATTAAAAAATATTAAACCAAAAGAATTTTTCAAAACCACTCTCAAAATCCAAAACCACTCCAAAAACCAAAACCATTAGTTGTTTTCAAATTTGGAGGTTGTTTTTCAAAAGTTTTCAAAACCATGTGTTTAAAATCAAACCTTTAAAAAAATGGGCGTTTTTTTGAAAAACCCTCTAAATTAATATATATTTGAAACATATTTTTTTTGTATTATTCTCTATTGCTATTCCAATATAAATTTATCATTGAAAAAAAATAATTACATGCAAATATAAGAAAGGTATATTTTAAAAATATATATATTTTAAATTGATTTTCTTTTTTACTTATAATTATTTCACTAGTTTTTTTTTTTAAATATTGTTTTTCATTATTAGTTATATCTACTACCTTTTATACCCCACTCATTTTCAAAATAGGTTTGCAGTTAAAATATGAGTTTCAACATTTTCATACATTAAAAATAACATAAGACTACATATGAGGTGCAGTTGATAGCAATAGTAACAATTGAAGAGTACTGGAATAGCAAAATGAAAGGTGTAACAAGATAAGGGAGATGAGATGTGGGTATAGAGGTGGAGCAGATGGTGTTGAAGAGTAAAGGGTGACAAAGCACAACATTCTTATATTAAAGAGCAAAGGATGAGAAAGTAAGATGGGAGGTGCAATAGAAGAGCGCTAGATAGAAAAAGAAAAAAAAAAAAAGAAAAATACTATAAGAGATACCAACAAAGATAACGTAAGATAATATGAGATGGGAGCCTTGTCGTAGTTGGAAGAGTGAAGGACCGCAAAGTACAGTAGGAAAGATAATGTGATTTGATAGCCCTGCTGAAATTGGAAGAGTGAAGGATGACAAAGTGTAGCAGCAAAGATAATGTAAGATAATGTGAGTTGACATCCTTATAAAAGTAAAGGGCGGCAAATCGCAGATGTGAAAGAGCATAGAATAGTAATGTTAACACAATGTGGACAACCCTCTTGTACTTCAAAGAGCAAAGGGCAGGAAACGCAGTATCGATGAAGAGTAAAAGATAGAAATATAATAGAAGAGGTGTGTCAGTGCATATAACAACAAGGAGAACATGGAGCAGACAGTAGCCGCATAGCCTTATCCTATTTCGAAGAGTAAAGGAGTAAAGGATGATAAAGCATAAAATGATCTCGTATATAGTGATGAGGAAAATTTTGTTGTGTTGAGTATATGAAAACTCAACTGATATTAGAATTCACAGTAATCAATCAAAATTCTCCACAGGGATTGTAAGTTAAGAAGCATGATTGAGACTAAGATTTATAATGAATTGCTAAAAGAATCTATATACAAAATGAATCATAAGAATCATAGAATTGATGTGAAGTAAAATATACTAATGACATTCATTCAATTAAAACTCAAGTCAGCAATCTATCCTGTAATTGATCTTAACAATGAATAAACTGATTTACTAAATCTGTTATCAATTAACTTCTCATGCAAGTTTCACCTTAAATCATAGATTTACCTTCTAGTTCATCATCAGTGATCTGTTAAAAGATCTCTCAATTCAATTTAACAGATCCAATTATATAGTTGCATATATCTCTATACTACAACCTATACAATTGATAAGCACAATCTGTAGAAAAATAGATCTGTAGTCTATCTCTAGCACTACGATCCTCTGTTCTTATATCTGAAACCTAATCGCCATCTCTGGTCTAAATCAAACCTCTGAATAACAATATTACGTAACTCTCGTTCTTGTAATTCAATTAGCTCATGAAATCAAGTAGATCTAGCTATAATTGAATAAAAAACATTGCAATTGAAATGATAATCGACATCAAAATTCAACAAATCAATAGAGCTTTTAGCTAGCACATCTACTTCAGCATATCCAATTAAGTACAAAAATCATCATCGGCATGCTTAAGATCTAAATCTTACCAAGGAAGATTGAAGTTAGACTCTGTCACAGTTGTTGCTTCACAATCTTCAAGCTAATCTCTATGATCAACAGAAACAGAGTACAAAACTTCTTCAAGAAACTTCTCTGAAAATGTTGAATAATGCGTATAGAAGAATCTAGAATTTCTCTTAAAGTATAATAGAATGTCAAAAGTAAAAATCGATTGTCTAAACTTTTTCCAAAAAAACTTCACTCCTTCTGCTTCATCTGAGCTCCTATTTATAAAGTTTGGCTCAGTGACAATTTTGAAATAAAATCATCAAAGAAACACAAATTGGCGAAGTAATATTTTTCTTCATTTATGTCGCATGTTCCTTCGTCTGAACCAAACGACTTCTTCAAATCTCGCTTGTCCTGATCGCCAAGCTAACAATCTTCCTAGGCAGAATGTTCTCAATATTGCCATAGTACGTCGCCTAATGCTTAGGCGAGTTGATATTCTTCGCCAAAACATTCTTCTGGTTAAGATCTTCTAGGCGATGTCTCATCAAATGTTGCCTGTTATTATCCTTTGACTTGGCGACATTTCTCCTTTATCGCCTCAACTATCGCCTCAAGGCAGGCAAAGTTCAACCTTTATCGCCTAACTTTCTGCCAGGATGGCGACATACGAAGGTGAGGAGTTTCTGATTCGTCCTTCATGTTCCAATCTTCGAGGCGAAATCTTCTTTATATCGCCTGCTGCATCGCCCTCTACTCCAAATCATGGCGATGTCTTCAAGCGAATTCGTTTCTTAACAAAATCATTTCGCCAGTTTGCTGACTTTGGATGAAATTCTGATTTGGTCATTCTTTCTTCTGAATTTGCATGTTTTAACTTCTTTTCCACAACTTTTCATCCAAGTCCCTGTCTCAACAATAATAGCCTAGAATTAATAGAAATGTATTCAATATCTCATCATTTAAACTCAATTTCACTACATTCAAGCTCATAAAGTATGCTAAAACATAGGTAAATTCTAGACTTATCAATTACCCCCAACTTAGCCTTTTGCTTGTCCTCAAGCAAACTGACTAAAAATCTACTGAGACAGTAATCAGTGCAAACTTATATAATAATTCAAAGCAATCCATCTAATATGTTTTGAAAAATCTCCAAATAGTGACCGGCTCTTCTTTCAAAATTTCAAATCAACTAATTCAAAACTGGTCATTTTCTTCATGTTGCAAAGTATCTCAGAAGATCCAAGTATTTGAGTTTTGAAACTACTTTCTCACTGTAGTCTCTCATAAGTGTTTGATGTCTCAGAATCTTAAAGGTTACTCACTCAATACACTAGTCACTTTAAGAATCAGAGTTACGTACCAAGGCAAATGTGATTCTAGTGTTTCACAAGCACGTATGAAGAAAATTTTAAGAACCTCACGAACATTGAACTTCACTCATACACTGTATAGCACTTAGAGGTTCCTAAGTTCAGTACTGTCTTTTTGTCTGCCTTAGAATCTCTGATTTGTATATATAGGGAAAATGGGTCAAGTTAGCTTATGAAAGAAAGGAATTTCTTCAAGGAATCAAAGTTTGGACATACCACTAAATTCCTCTCAATCCCTCTAATCTTCACTCTTTAGTGTTTCCCCACTCAATGATGCTTTATTCACATACTACTTTATTTATGAACACTGTTCATTTTCACTTATTTGTGTCTGTTCTTCTCATTCAATTTTTTTTAATTGATATATTCTGCTTTTAGCAGCTTCAGAAACACTTTTTAAGATAAGCCTCACTTCCCATCTTTTCAGTCCCAAATTTAATGGTAAGTCCAAAGGGTAGGATTGAGATTATATCTCTCTCTTTATGGTTTGAACTGAATTAGGGACCAAGGAAAAGGTTTCAATGAGAATGGAAACAAAATGGTTTACCTCACAAGATATCAATGTCTGGTTATATCAAGTAGGCAAAGGCTATTTAGTAGTTTCACTCACTCTCTCAAATCAGATCATTTTCCTTGGCAGATTAAAGACAGACTTTACCCGACCAATGCCCTGTACACTTGAGGAATGTATGAGAAATTCAAAGCAAACCTATGAAGGTTCTGATTACTATAGAAGAAAATTTTTCAGATAAATGTGTTTAATAAGGAAAAGAATAAAAATAACCCCTCTCATGAAGAAAAATGTACAAAATAAAGCTCAAAACCTCACATACCACCCAAGGTTTTCTCCACTCTTTCCTTATCAAAACTCATCAACTTATTCACAATTCAAAACTAACTAGAATCTTCATCAGTGTTCAAAGAAATTTGTCAAAAATTGCTCATCAAAGCTGCTTGTTTCAAACACTTATTTTACTGTTTGAAAACTCATTTTATGAAAAACTAAATCACTTTGAATTATGAGCAATGTAAGCTCAATCATGCACTCAGACCTAATATTCTAAGAAAATACTAAAACAAAATCTACAAATAAAATCAAACTATAAAACTAAACAAAAAGAACAACAACGTGATTGCTACCCCACCCCTAACTTAAAAGAAAGCAGTGTCCTCAATGCTTAGGAGAACATAAACGAATAGAATGAGAGAAGGGAATGTATAAAACAATGGACCAGAGAGTTATGCAAAATACCTGAATGTCGCCATTATCAGATGTTAAGTCGCCCCAATTAAAGTCAAGAAGAATATTGGTTAGGCGAACTAAGAATAGGAGAGAAATAAAATGATCGCTAACCTTATGCGAAATACCCAGGCGAAATACAGATCCTGCAGGCGAAATATTAGACAAAATAGAAATGTCGCCAAAAAGAAAATCAAGAAGTAGGTGAAATAAAAGATGTATCGCCCCAATCATTTGCCTATACCATATTAAAGAACTTACCAACCAAGCGAGAAATAACGATCTCGCCTGGGTCAAGGCGAAAGTGCTGGCGATTTGAGTTCTAACTCGCCTCAACATAATGTTGCATTAAAACCCTTGCATAATGATCTGTAAACTTCAAAAGTCAAGGTGAGAAATGATTACACCATTAATGATTCTTTCTGTAGACACAGCTCACATAGTTAGGGAAGAAAAACCCCCAACTCAAAATTTGAAAACTTTCTATAACAATTAAAACCAACAATCACATTACTCTTTATACAGTTAAAAAGAAAGACAACAGAATTCACATTACTCTTCATTAAAAAAAATGAAACAGAATAAAAATAAAAGACTCAAGTAATCACATTACTCTTGTATTGACAAAACTTATACAGAACTAAAAAAAATTAAAGGTTGTAAACAAAAGTAAAGTACAAAACCTAATAACTAAAATAACTTAAAATCATCCAGAGAAGGATCTGGAGAGTTCTTCTTCTGGGGAGATTTAGAGTTCAATCTCCTTCTCTTTGGCTTTGGTTTGGAAACTCTAACGTTCAACTGTTCTGCCACCAAACTTCTGATTTCTCTATCAACTTCAGTTGGTGAAAGAGGAATTGAATTATAATGCTTAACTTCTTTCTTCTTCTTCTGGGCTCCTACCTTGCCATGCTTCCTTTTCTTCTTATCAGCCCTTACTCCTTCAGCCTCATCTTCACTGAGAGGATGAATAGTGAAAGCCCTGTTGGGTGGATAACGCGTTGGGTTAGCCAATTGCCTCAAAAATTTTCTATACCGTCGGATTTGTCTGAATATGATAGAGTAATATCCATCAGGATCAGACAAAGCAGAGGTCGGCTCCCAAGAGCAAGGAGTCTTGTTGTAATCCAAAATAAGCATCTGTTCCAAATCTGCTGAAGTAACTGCAGGATCACTAAAAACTTCCTTACTTTCTTTGGCTTGTGCACCATTCTAACTAGTTTTTTCTCCGTTTAAACTATTCATTTCAACATCAGAAGAACTTGTAGAAGAGAATTCCATTCCACTGAAAAATTCATAAGAAGGCATCCTATTGTAAGTACGGAGAAACTGTCCTAACATAGCAGCCACTTCTTCCTTATGAAAGGTTCGAACTTCTTCTTCAACCAAAGGCACTTGACTAATAGGTTCAGGTTGAAGACAAGGTACTATAGCCAGATTCTGAGAAGAGCTATCTCTGTCTATAGGAACAGGTTCCCCAGTTGAAAACATTCCCATTCTTGCTTAATTAATTAGTCTCTAAATGAACAATACTGAGCCGTGGAATGAATTCTTCTGTAGTAGAGGGTTGAAGCTTAAAGGTACACTGGAAAAATCTGAAACTTTCGGGAACTTGGCATGTGGCAATACATAGTAATTGAGTTGTTCTGTTCTCAGTTTGTTCTTCTTCAACAGGTAGGATTTCTACTTCTAACTGAGAATTAGATCCTTCACCTGCCATTGATGGTTTACCTGCAGCTTCAGCATAAAAAGCCAGCAATTTACTTTGCTCTTCAATCTCTGCAGTGTCAATTTCTTCACAATCCGAGGAATAAACATCTTCAGCTTCAACAAGTGTAGCTTCTACCACCACTGCTTTGCCCTTCGCATTTAATCTTTCATCTGTGTCCATGATTTGACTTGCAACTTTTTCAGTGGCCAAATCAAATTGATCACCTAAATTCCTCTGTAGGTGATCTTCCTGTAAAATCAGAGCTTCTGGTTGATCATTGAACTCAGGTTGGCTATCCATCAACTCTTCTTGTTCAAATCAAGGAGGCTAGTGATCATCTTCTTCTCTTTCTTGCTCAATAGGTTCCCTGATGGTTATCCCTGTGGCAAACTTTGCAAAACCCACTAGAGGTGCACTTTGCTCGGCCCTTTGTAATTCTCATAATCTCAAGAATTCTTGAGGGTCAGAGATGTTGTTGAAGAATGCAGCTATTCTTTCTTCAACCTTTCTATCCACTATTTTACTGACCATATCCTCCAATTTCTTCTTTATTAGCTCAGCCACCCTTTCGTTTTCTTTGGTAAAAGCTGGAGTGGTCTCTGGAGCTGGTTTTATGACTAGAGAAGGTGAAGAAAACTTGTTCTTTTTAGTACCTAATTTCTTAGCCTCCCTCAAGGCCTTCAATTCTAGCATCTTCTCTACTGCTTTAGTACAAGTGGTGTCCTTACCACCCCTACTTTCCCAGATCCTTTGTTCTAGTTCTCCAGTGTGTGGCTTAGAATCAGCCAACCACACATCCTTTCTCCTGCTTTGAACTTCATATCTCTCTAGTAGACCTATGATAAGAGAAGGGAAATATAAAGTCCTCTGCCTGGACTTCTCCTCCCTCAAACTACAAACTCTTCTTTGCAGCTCTGAGAAAATCAGCTGACCAAGATGAATGAACTTGCCTTGATTGAAATCTCCAAGAAACCTCTTCTCATCAGTAGTAAACCTGCTTCCCTTGTTTCTGGGCATAATGTTGTCCCTCAACCAGGTCAAACATATGGCTGTGTGAATGTCTAATTCACTAGCTAAGACATTTGCATAATATCCTTGAGTTGGATGCTGAAATCTCTTCAAACTTCTCAAGTCTTCCTCAGTCAGCTCTGAGGCTTCCATCCCTCTATCACCTTGATGATTAGCCTCTATTAATTCATAATAACTGCAGATAGACTCAGCTGATATATCCAATTGTTGGCCTCTTATTTCAAAAGGAGTGTCCAACTCCTCAGGAGCTTTATCATAGAACTCCTCCACTAGAGTGGCATTCACCTTCTTGGGCTGTGCCACCAACTTCTTCATAAACCAACTCCACAGATAATTCCTAAATCTCTTATCTTCTAGTTCTTCTAACAAAATTCCCTTCTTTTGCAAAAACTGCAAGTTGTCCTTCTGAGAAAGGCTCTTGATCTTAGATTTATCCTTGGAGATCTTAGGTGAACTGGATATCACCTTCTCCCCTTGTTTACTGGCTCCGTAGATAGCTGCTGCTTGTCTCTTAGCCAAAACTGATTTATCAATTGAAACACTCCCCTTAACAGTAGTTGAAGTAGAAGGGATCTTGGGAGTCTTCTCCTTTGATTTTGGTGAAGAAGGAAGAATTACTCTGACCTGGTAATTCTTTTCATCATAGACCTTCGGCCTGGCCGAAGTCTTTGCCTTCTTGCCCTTCTTAGATGGGCTAGGAGTACTGTCACTCTTTCTTTTGGCCACTATCTGCAATTTGAAACAACATTTCAACAGTTATAACCAAATATCAAATTGACAGAACTAAAAATCAATCAAGCAATAGCATTATCAATAATGAACAACTGACAGTATGTTGCGACATGGTTTCAGACATTTAACCATCAAGACCTTAAATCACGTTTTACAGCTTAACACTAACAGCTACTGTCAACAACGCAATCAATTACATTCGCAGAAATGAAACACCCAGCTAAAATCGTTCATGTTCATTGTAAAACCCACAGAGATTCGACCATTATTATCGTTAAACAATGCCCTATTAATACCCTAACATTCTTGATTATCATATCAACACGGATAAACAAAAGATAAATAACAGCTTGCAACTGAGAGAGAAAGAAAAGAAACATACCTTGTTTGGTTACTGTGATGAAAGTCGATTGAAATGCAGAAACAAACTGAGAGATTCGCGATTTAAGGTTTTTGAAAAATTGAAAATTCAGAGAGCAAGGTAATAGTAACGGTAAAATTGAATTGGGTTTATAAAGACATCTGAAAATAGGCGCAATGATGAAAGAACTAGGCAGAAGGCGTAAAGATCTTGCCTCGCCCCGTGTCATACAACGGTAATAATTGTGTGCGCCTATGTATCGTCTAATTATTTCTCCACCCTATGAAATGCAAGTGATATAAGTGGTGAAATGTTTTATGTCGCCAACAGTGTAGGTGTGATAAGATTCAGAACTGGGCGAGAAAGAATAAACTCGCCTTAATTTACCTAACTGGCGATATAAAGTGGCGACATATCTATTACTTCGCCTTCAAAAAGAATTTCAGGCGAATGAATGAGGCGAAAATGAGACTACCTCGCCAAAAAAAGATATTTTCAAAACAGGCGATTTTCCAGGCGAATAAATCACACTTTGCCAAGTTTAACTTGTTTCCAGGCGAAGAAATTTGGCACAATTAAAACTTAGCGCCAGAAAACATACCTGTTTGGCGAGATGAAATGACAATGTGTTGAATTCTCGCCTCACTCTACTTGTCGCTGGGCGATATAACAAGGCGAGATTCGTCCTTCCTCGCCTTTACAAGAGTAAGATAGGCGAAGTTTTTGGCATGACTATTCTTTCTCGTCTTTACCTAGGCAACCATACATGGCGACTTCCCATAATTCGCCATCTTCAAAATATTCATACAAGCGAAATGAAGTTATTCCTCGCCAATTGATAAACAGCTTTAGCGAGTATTTTGGCCATAAGAATGACATCTCGCCTTTTTCTTTAAACTTCAAGTTCATCTGAAAACAACAATTCTTCTGCAAAATATGAACTTGGTTAGTTAAAAACTTACACAATTAATTGATCATAGCATAAAAAAAAAATTGTGTAAGGAGTATGCTTTGTTTAAGGTCGTTAGCATCGACTAAGGCAAGTTTGTTATTGGTTTTCCATTATATCTACAGGATCTGAGATGTAAAGGATATCTCTTGTCCTGTAGATGTCTCCCCCAAATAATGCTTGAGTCTCTGTCCATTCACAACAAAAGAATTAGTAGACTTGTTATCAAACAATTCAATAGCTCCATATGGGGAAACACTCTTTATTCTAAATGGTCCAGACCATCTAAACTTTAGTTTTCCTAGAAATAAACTAAGTTTGGTATTGTAGAGCAATACATATTGTCCAGGTTTGAACTCTCGCTTGACAATCTTCTTATCATGGTAATTTTTCACCTTCTGCTTGTACATCTCATGATTTTCATAAGCTTCGAGGTGCCATTCATCCATCTCATCTAGTTGTAGAAGCCTCTACTTTCCTGCTTTTTCATAGTCCATATTCAGAAGTTTTACAACCCAATACGACCTGTGTTCCAACTCTACTGGCAAATGACATGTCTTGCCATACACCATTCTAAATGGTGACATTCCAATGGGAGTTTTAAAAGCTGTTCTGTAAGCCCACATAGCATCATCTAGCTTGAAGCTCTAGTCTTTTCTGGACTCATTTACAGTCTTTTGCAGGTTTCTCTTTAACTCTCTATTTGAAACTTCCATTTGTCCATTTGCTTATGGATGATAAGTTGTGGTAACTTTATGGATTACTCCATACTTCTTAAGAACCTTCTCCAACAGCTTATTGCAGAAGTGAGACCCTCCATCACTAATTAGTACCCTGGGTATGCCAAATCTAGTGAAAATATTCTTCTGAAGAAATTTCTCCACTACCTTTCCATCATTTGTAACACAAGCAACAGCCTCTACCCACTTGGATATGTAATCAACTGCTACAAGTATATACTCATACTTGTTTGATGGAGGAAAAAGTCCCATGAAATCAATACCCCAGACATCAAATAGCTCAACCTCCAGGATATAATTTTGGGCCATTTCTTGCCTTTTAGAAATATTACCCATTCTATGGCATCTATCACAACTGGCCACATAAGCCTGTGCATCTTTGAATATTGATGGTCAATAGAAACCACATTCCAGAATTCTGGCTTCTGTTCTTGTTCCAGCAAAATGACCAGCATATTCTGATGAATGACAGTGCTTGATGATGTCCAATGTCTCTTCATATGGGATGCAACGTCTTAACACTTGATCAGCACATCTCCTAAACAGGTATGGTTCATCCCATATGTACCTCTTAACCTCATGAAGGAACATTTTCTTCTGATGACTGTTTAAATCTTCAGGTAACACTTTACATGACAAATAGTTTGTATAGTCAGCATACTAGGGATAAAATGTTACCTCACAAAGGAAAAGTTGCTCATCTGGAAATTGTTCTTTGATGTCAACTTGAGCCTCCATATCCTTAATGTACAGTCTTGAGAGGTGATCATCTACTACATTCTCAGTGCCTTTTTGTCTTTGATTTCTATGTCAAACTCCTGCAGCAAGAGCACCCATCTTATCAACCTGGGCTTAGACTCCTTCTTAACAAATAAGTATCTCAATGCTGCATGATCAGTATGGATGATAATTTTAGACCCTAATATATATGATCTAAACTTATCCAATGTAAAGACTATTGCTAGTAATTCTTTCTCAGTGGTGGTGTAATTTCTCTGACCCTCCAACGTTTTACTAGCATAGTAAATGACCCTGAATAGCCTCTCCTTTCTTTGTCCCAGCACTGCACCTACAGCAAAGTCAGATGCATCACACATGATTTCAAATTCAGAATTCCAATCTGGTGGAACTATGACTGATGCTGAAACAAGCTTTTCTTTAAGCTGCCCAAAAGCTTTCAAATATTCATCAGTAAAATCAAACTTCTTTTCTTTTTCTAACAAAACACACAGGGGCCTAGCTATCTTTGAAAAATCCTTAATAAAACGCCTGTAGAACCCAGCATGTCCTAAGAAACTTCTAATGCCTTTTACATTGGCAGGAGGAGGTAAATTGGCTATCACATCAATTTTTGCTCTGTCTACTTCTAATCCCTTAGCAGATACCTAATGGCCTAAAACAATACCCTCTCTTACCATAAAATGACATTTTTCCCAGTTGAGGACTAGGTTAGTTTCCTCACATCTTCTAAGCATTTTCTCTAGATTATTCAAGCAATCGTTAAAACTGTCTCCTATAATGGAAAAATCATCCATGAAGACCTCTAGAAACTTACCTATGAAATCAGTAAAGATGGCTAGCATACACCTTTGAAACGTTCCTGGTGCATTACATAATCCAAATGGCATCCTATTATAAGCGAAGGTTCCAAAAAGAAGAGTAAAAGTTGTTTTATGCTGATCACCAGGAGCAATGGGAATTTGGTTATATCCAAAATAACCATCCAGAAAGCAAAAATAAGGGTGTCCTGCTAGCCTATCTAACATCTCATCTATGAAGGGAAAGGGGAAATGATCCTTTCTAGTGGCATCATTTAAAACTCTATAATCTATACACATACGCCAGCCTATAATAGTTCTAGTAGGGATCAATTCATTCTTTTCATTCTTAATCACAGTAATCCCTCCCTTTTTTGGCACACACTGCACTGGACTAACCCATTCACTATCTGAAATTGGAAAAATAATACCTGCATCAAGGAGTTTCAGTACTTCCTTCTTCACAACCTCCTTCATATTTGGATTCAATCTTCTCTAAGGTTGGATCTTGGGCGTATGTTTGTCCTCCAAGATGATCTTGTGTGTACAGAAAGTGGGGTTGATTTCTTTAATATCTGCTCTCGTCCATGCAATGGCTTTCTTGTGTTTCCTCACCACTTGGAGGAGGCTTTCCTCTTATTCATCTATTAAATCATTGGAAACCACAATAGGTAAACTAGAATCCTTAGATTTAAGGAATGAATACCTGAGATGACTTGGAAGTGCCTTCAGTTCCAACTATGGTGGTTTTTCAGTTGAGGAAAGTATTGGCTCGGCAGATGGTTGTATATCACTAATGTTGAGGACAAAATGAGAAGTCATGCATTCTAGCTCACCACTGTAAGCACTCTCCTCTGGAATATCCATATCCACATCATTGATTAATACATTGTTTAGTGGATCAGAACTTCTTAATGCGAGAATTTTATCCATCAACTCTATATCAGCTGTCTATTGTATATTCTTGACTTCATCAAAATCGTATGGAAATTTTAATGACTCCAAAAGACTAAATTTTGCTTCCTCTCCATTAACTCTGAGTGTGAGTTCACCATTTGCCACGTCTATCAATGCTCTTCCAGTTCTCAAAAATGGTCGACCAAGTAGCAAAGGCACGTCTTCATCTACCTTCATGTCAAGCACTACAAAATCCATTGTAAACATGAATTTGTTTACTGTGACTATCACATTTTCCACAACTCCCTTAGTATGAGTGAAAGACCTATCAGCAAGTTGTAACAAGACATTATTAGGTCTGAAATGCCCTATTCCCAACCTTTCATAGATGGCAAAAGGCATCAAGTTTATACTGGCTCCTAAGTCACAAAGAGCTCTCCTTTTGAATCTATCGCCTATGGTCAAAGGTATGGTGAACTTGCCAGGATCATTCTCTTTCCTAGGAATCTGGTACTTGACAAGTTGGCTCACACTCTCATTCACATTAATGCATCCCACATCAGCTAAATTCCTTCTATTTGACAACAGTTCCTTCATGAATTTAACATAGACAGACATCTGTTTCAATGCTTCGATGAATGGGATGTTGACATGGATTTGCTTCATCATGTCTAAAAACTTCTCAAGCTGCTTATCCAGCTTCTTTCTATTCTCTCTTCGAGGAAAAGGTAAGGCAATCTTCACAGCCTCCTATTCTTTTGCAAAAGGTTTGCTGATTTCTTCATTTTCCTTATTCTGTGCAAGAGGTTCATAACTTTTCTTTTCCTTAGAGTTCTCCAGTTTTTTCCCACTTTTCAGTGTAATAGCATGCACTTGTGTTTCCTCCTTACATTTATCTTTAACCTTTGGGTTGGGCACAATGTCACTTGGAAGTGCTCCTTGGGGTCTTTGATTCAAAACTTGCATAAGTTGCCCCATCTGAGTTTCCAAATTTTTAATTGAAGTGGTATGGTTGGTAAGAACAACACCAGTCTTCTCCATGTATTTAATCAGAAGATCCTCCATACTAGGCTTCTTCTGTCCCATTGGCTGATACTGAGTCTGTCCCATTGGCTGATACTGAGTCTGTCCTTGTTGTTGGTAACCAGGTTGAGGATTTCTTTGGTAATAACCCTGATTTTGATAGGGTTGGTTCCTCTGTTGATAGTATGGCATATGCTGGTTCCCATAATTATTATTCACATAATTTACTTGTTCTGACTCCTCTGGCTAATCTTCATCATCAGTAAGTGCTGCTTCCTGAGCATATTCTGCTAGAGTAGTCTTCTGTTTTTCAACAGAATTAACTGAAGTCTTCTTTGGATGGGCCTTATTGACTATCATATTTTCTATCTTTTTATTCAACAATGCTATCTGAGCAGATAATGCATTGAAAGACTCCAACTCATAAACTCCAGACTGCTTCTTGTTTGTAGCTTTTTCCCTTTCATTCCATCCAAAATCATTGTTTGCCAGCAATTCGATGAAGTCATAAGCGTCATCTGGCTCCTTATCCATTATTGATCCTCCAACTGAAGAATCAATGTGCATTTTGATCTGAGGAGGCATGGCACTATAAAATGTCATCACAATGCTCCAAGATTCTATGCCATGGTGAGGACATCTTCTGATCAGCTCCTTAAACCATTCCCAGCTTTCATATAATGACTCTCCATCCACATACTGAAAAGAAGAAATCATATTTCTCAGTTTCACCATCTTCATGGGAGGAAAGTAGCGGGCTAAAAACTTTCTAACTAGATCTTCCCAGCTATTGATACATCCTGGTGGCAATGAATATAACCAGGAGTGAGCTTTGTTACTCAGTGAAAAGGGAAATAAACGAAGTTTAACTGCATCCTCTGAGATTCCATTGTGTCGAAATGTACTGCACAGATGCAGAAAGGGGTTCAGATGCTGATTAGGATCCTCAGTAGCTCCTCCTCCAAACTTGTTCTATTGAACCATTTGGATGAGTCCAGATCTCAACTCAAAGTTTTCAGTTGTTATTTCTGGTAAGTTGATGGCCTGCGGCATGCCATCAACTGGTGGGATGGAATATTGACGAAGAGTCATCCTCTCAGGATCTCCTCGTACATCATTATCATTATTTCAGGTTTAGCGGTCTCTAGACATTATTACTCTTGACTCAGTTCTCGCTGCTGATCTTATTCGTGATCTGGATTATCTAATAATTCTTTCTGGTTCAGGATCAAACTGCAAGTCTTGAGTACCTTTAGATCTTGTCTGCATACACTACACACTTGAACAAACAATTTTTAAAACTGAAAAAGAAATTAATAAATCATGTTAGCGCAGTTCAAAATAAATCTTAATCTTCAAACAACAATCCCCGGCAACGGCGCCAAGAAATTGATGAGGAAAATTTTGTTGTGTTAAGTATATGAAAACTCAACTGATATTAGAATTCACAGTAATCAATCAAAATTCCTATCAATGTCTAATGTAGTATTTTAGATATCGTCTCCACAGGGATTGTAAGCTAAGAAGCATGATTGAGACTAAGATTTATACTGAATTGCTAAAAGAATCTATATACAAAATGAATCATAAGAATCATAGAATTGATGTGAAGTAAAAGATACTAATTACATTCATTCAAATAACACTCAAGTCAGCACTCTATCCTGTAATTGATCTTAACAATGAATAAACTGATTTGCTAAATCTGTTATCAATTAACTTCTCATGCAAGTTTCACCTTAAATCACAGATTTACCTTCAAGTTCATCATCAGTGATCTGTTAAAAGATCTCTCAATTCAATTTAACACATCTCAATTATATAGTTGCATATATCTCTATACTACAACCTATACAATTGATAAGCACAATCTGTAGAAAAACAGATCTGTAGTCTATCTCTAGCACTACGATCCTCTGTTCTTAGATCTGAAACCTAATCGCCATCTCTGGTCTAAATCAAATCTCTGAATAACAATATTACGTAACTCTCGTTCTTGTAATTCAATTAGCTCATGAAATCAAGTAGATCTGGCTATAATTGAACAAGAAACATTGCAATTGAAATGATAATCGACATTAAAATTCAACAAATCAATAGAGCTTTTAGCTAGCACATCTACTTCAGCATATCCAATCAAGTACAAAAATCATCATCGACATGCTTAAGATCTAAATCTTACCAAGGAAGATTGAAGCTAGACTCTGTCACAGTTGTTGCTTCACAATCTTCAAGCTAATCTCTATGATCAACAGAAATAGAGTACAAAACTTCTTCAAGAAACTTCTCTGAAAATGTTGAATAATGCGTATAGAAGAATCTAGAATTTCTCTTAAAGTATAACAAAATGTCAAAAGTAAAAATCAATCGTCTAAACTTTTTCCAAAAAAACTTCACTCCTTCTGCTTCATCTGAGCTCCTAATTATAAAGTTTGGCTCAGTGGCAATTTTGAAATAAAATCATCAAAGAAACACAAATTGGCGAAGTAACATTTTTCTTCATTTATGTCGCCTGTTCCTTCGCCTGAACCAAACGACCTTTTCAAATCTCACTTGTCCTGATCGCTAAGCTAACAATCTTCCTAGGCGGAATGTTCTCAATATTGCCATAATACGTCGCCTGATGCTCAGGCGAGTTGATATTCTTCGCCAAAACATTCTTCTGGTTAAGATCTTCTAGGCGATGTCTCATCAAATGTCGCTTGTTATTATCCTTTGACTTTGCGACATTTCTCCTTTATCGCCTCAACTATCGCCTCAAGGCAGGCAAAGTTCAACTTTATCGCCTAAATTTCTGCCAGGATGGCGACATACGAAGGCGAGGAGTTTCTGATTCGTCCTTCATGTTTTAATCTTCGAGGCAAAATCTTCTTTATATCGCCTGCTGCATCGCTCTCTACTCCAAATCATGGCGATGTGTCTTCAGGCGAATTCGTTTCTTAACAAAATCATTTCGCCAGTTTGCTGACTTTGGATAAAATTCTGATTTGGTCTTTCTTTTTTCTGAATTTGCATGTTTTAGCTTCTTTTCCACAACTTTTCATCTAAGTCCTTGTCTCAACAATAATAGCCTAGAATTAATAGAAATGTATTCAATATCTCATCATTTAAACTCAATTTCATTACATTCAAGCTCATAAAGTATGCTAAAACATAGGTAAATTCTAGACTTATCATATAGAAAAATAGATATAACAAAGTAAAGAGGGGAGGTGCAGCAGCGCAGACAATAACAGATAGTAATATATGAAGAGTAATAAAAAAATGAGATTAAGTAGACAGTAACGAATTTGAATCCTTTAATATATTGAATTATCAATGAGTAATAGATGAAAGAGATAGAATAAATAATTATAAAATATAATTTTTTCATATATTAAAAGAAAAAAATAAAGTATGCATAATCATTTTATAAAGATAATATCGAGGAGAGGTAACCTCCGAAGAGATTAAAGTTTTTTTTTTTTTTTTTTTCACTATAACATTATTTAATAGTATTGTTATCTGTTTTTTCTTTTATTATTTATAAATCATATTAATAGTTTGTTAATTTATACTAATACAATTAATTTCAGTGCCGTTAAAAAGAATGCTAATGATAGACATGGAAATTATGATACACAAATCATATTAACAATTATTATGTTAGAGATGGACTCCAACACTAGAAACATATCCATGCACTATTGGTAGAATACTCTAACGGGATGGTGCATTATGTTCAATTTTTTATATGTAGATGGTGTCAAATATAATCAACCAAATAAATAGAAAACATAATCAACCATAATATAAGTAATGGTGTCAAACCAAGCCATTAGGGGTCGAATTTTATTATTATTATTATTATTATTATTATTATTATTATTATTATTATTATTATTATTATTATTATTATTATTATTATTATTATTTGTTACTATTATTATTGCTATTGCGTTCGCGTTCAATTCTCAAATTACATTTTGGAGTTGTTTTTATTCAATTTCATTTTATTAATTTTCAATTATAACTTGTTATTGTGTTGAATTTTATTTTATTTAATTACAATTGTGGGAAATTATTAATAGTTAAAGTATTACCGTGATTGTGATTCAATTTTATTTTATTAAAATTCCTTTAAATTATTAGATTTTCATTAAAACTTAAGTAATTAATTTATTATATAATAAAATTATAAATTAATGAAATATTTAAATTATTATATTAAATTAATTTTCTTTTTATATTAAATCAAACCAAACAATAATTTAAACTTTCAATATATCTTATCACATATATAGCACAAGTTAAACTTAAGATTTATAGATTTTTTTTTAATTATCATTTAATTGACGTTTTTAGGAACAATTTATTTAATAAAATATTATTGAATTTTATATAAAGTTCTCAATATATATATATATATATATATATATATAAAATGAAAGAAGCCAAACAGTTTATGGTTAAATGAAAATAAAAATCACATGTTGTTGGAGGTTGGTTTTAATTTATTTATAGTTTAAATAATCGTGATTGGAGAATCGAATTGAAATTGAAAATTTCAAAATATGTAGGTTGGTATATATGTAAATTGCCTGTTGGCTCCTATTTGTTTAGATTAACACGTATACATTGTAGGGGTGTCACGAGAGCCCACCAATACACATGCATGAGATATTGTGTACAGAAAGAAGTTATAAATAATACGATCTAAATTAATAGTATTATTTTTATTTAAAAACTAATTTTTAATTTTTGATGGAGCGATGGCCATCGGGGATACATACGTTTCTACTTCCGTGGGGCAAGTGCACTATCATACTGCAGGATATTTCTTTACTCACGGGATTTCGGACAAAAGGAGCCCCCGTTTTAGGACGGACTGTTGGATGGACAGTGGGTGGTGAGTCATTCACTTCCGTGGGACTTGTAGAGATGCTTTTAGGGGTTGATACAGTTGAGGCCACATGGTGCATGAGTGGAGGGGGCATATCGTTATCTTTGTTAGCATCATGCTTTTGAGTCATCCCTCACGAAGCTGATGACTATACACTTCAGTGTTACACCAGGGCATATATACTTCGTTTGCTAGGCGGTGTCATACTTGGATTAAAGGCTGCAAAGTATGTTCCTCTTTGTTATCTACAGTTATTAGAGGATTTTCATGGAGTATCATATAGTTGGGGATAGGCGTGCCTAGCCTACATTTATCGTTATTTATGTCATATTGCATTCTCTACAAACAAGACTCTAGGAGGTTTTGCTTGGATAGTTGAGGCATGGGCGTACTTAAGGATCCCCACACTTCGTTCAGAGTTTGTACTTTATGAGGCATCTTGACCAATTGGTTGCAGGTACTCATATGTCAGTTATCAAGAAAATTTGGGCTTATATATTGTGTAATCATCTTTTTTGTCAATATATAACTCATGAAATACCTCATTTGTATTACAGTTTTAGAACTCATCTTGTACAGACACGTTTTCAGACAGCACTATCGCCGTATCGCGTCATTTTAGATCGTCTTGAGGTTACAGATGTGAGTTAATTTGAAATTTAGAAATTTAACTTTATATATCAATTTTATTTATTTTTGTATATCATTGTTAATTTTAGTTTGTATGGACTCTGTACACTGTCGATGATCTATTAAGGAGGATTCCGTCTGACTATGAGCATATATCACATCATTAGAATGCATGTGTGCCTTTATTATGTATGTCGGTGATTGAGTGGCATTATGTGGATCCCGTTCTTTGATAGTTTGGTTTTGCCCAACACATTCCGCAGAGTCTAGTTTGCTTGGATCAGCAGCATGGTAGCGATCAGCGATGCCGTATAGGTGTGGACTGGCGGGTTAGGCATTGTCGTGGGGCTATGAGATGGGATTCACGTGCTCGATATCTTGTTGGATGGGCCCTAGATACTCATTCATTTCATGTAGCATCAGTATCATATTACAACTGGTACTAGTTCGCTGCTCACGGCGTCCTACGTTTGGCGACTTGGGTTGAGCCGCCGACTCCACCTCTTCAGATTCCAGTACATTATGCACCTTCAACCAAGGTTTTTGCACCCGAGCTTGATTTTCCATTACCGATGGTATCACATAGGGCACGTGTATGTTTTCCTGCTACTGCCTCAGTTGGACGGAGGGGGATACCTGTTCAGATAGATGATGATATAGATGCACCTATAGGGGCGATGATGATACAGGGAGTCGTAGGTCCAGTTCTACAGGAGGCAGTGACAATGGTAGAGGCATAGGCAGATTTTCTAGGGTTAGGGGTTCTAGGTTTGGGGGTACTAGCGGTGGAGATGAGGGTGGGGGATACTTAGGCATGGGACGTGAGGGTACTGACGATGGTGAGGACTATTTAGTTTCTAGAGGCAGGGGTGGCTGATATTCAGGCTCTAGATTTGAGTGTGGAGGATCTTCACTGGCTAGAGCTAGGATTGAGGGATCATTGAGGGTCAGTGATGGGCGTGAGGAACCTTCGAGATCCATTGGTAGGGGTGAGGTAGGGATGACAGATGAGGTATACATACCTGAGGTGATGAGTCGGTACCCGATGGTAACGAGGTTTAAATCCCACATGCGGACACCGCGGAGGGTGACGGGTCGGTACCTGAGGGTGACGATGTATACATCCCACGTGCCGCAGAGGGTGATGAGCAGATTGCTGGCGAGGTGTGTACCCATGATGTATGTTTCGTAATTTGCTTATGTATATCATCTCTACGTAACCTTTATGAATTTATAACATAAATTTATTTGTTTGTTAATCTTTAACAGGACATGTTTGATCCTTCCCTTTTGGTAGACACGTCATCTGAACCCACCTTCACAGGGTTATTACAGTCTGCCGAACATGGATCCTCGTTCAGTATTTATTCTTTAGATGAGTTCACCATACCTTCTCCATCAACTTTTCGTCAGTATAAGGGGTCAGATATGGCATCAACGAGCCATGTTCCACAGACTACACAGTCGACGGGTGTTCAGTCGTCCATATTGCTAGTGGGGTCGACGAGTGATTATGCTCCATCTTGTGATCAATAGTACCAGCCAGTTAGGCCTATTGCTCGACCCATCCTATATTAGTCCGACTCCAGCATGTTATACAGTACACCTCCTCCCCTGAGTCAGTTCACTGCACATTCGAGTACCCCCTCTTCTGCAGAGGGTCACGACATGGATTTCGGACATCGTCGCATCTCCTTCAAGGGTCTTTGTTACATTAGAGGCTGTTGTACCACGACACCACATCACCATGATCGTCGTTGATGCATTTCATTTCCATGGATCGTCGTTGATGTATTTCATTTAGGATGTTCATCTTCTCTTACTTGACTTTATCTTTTACTATTTACATTACTTATGTTACAGTGTTATATATTATCAACATTGACCCATTTTATTAGTTATGCTATTTTGATTATGCACATAGCATGCTTATGCTTGGTTATGTTGGTTATTGATATGTTTGTAAATTACATAAACATTCATATTTTTTAAAATTGTGATTTCACTAATTGTAATTATAAATTATTCATTAGATAGGGGCAACATCAAATTCGGGTCTCGATTTTGACCGAGAGCTTAGAAGAATTAAATCTGAGCATATTGAGATTGAAAAATAGAGGCTTTTGAAAAAGTTACATGATTTGCAGGAAGAATTAAGACATATTCAGAGTCAGAAAGAAGATCCAAATCTTCTTGCGGATTCTACAAAAGAAAATGAGACGAATATACTTTGCACTCTTCTCTTCGACGAGGAGGAGAAGAGAAGAGAAATAATGGAAGTCAGACGTTGCCTAGGGTTACTCTATAGAGGAATTTTACCCCATAGAAGACCAGATGATTTTCGTCCTCCTAGAAGAGTACGATGAGGAATTAATTTAACCGATTTGTTGACTTAATATGTAAAAGCAATGTAGATTATTAAGCTGTTTGACTTAATATGTTTTCTCACTTATGCTTTATATTGTTGTTTTTAAATACTTTATAATTATTTCAGAAGGTAATTATTTCTTTATGTGAGAAGGTAATTATTTCTCTGGTTTAGTAGACTACTGATTTGACTGGACAGTCAAAAGGCTCCAAACACTATCTGAAAAAGTCAGTCTTGTTTATATCAGAAGGTAATTATTTCTCTAACTTTAAAGAATACTGATTTGACAGGACGGTCAGAAGCTAATTATTTCTCTGGCATTAAATAATACTGATTTGACATGACAGTCAAAAAATTCCAAAATGCTATCTGCAAAAATTACCCAGGCTTGTAATTATTTCTCTGGTTTGATAGAATACTAATTTGACTGCACAGTCAGAAGGATCCAAACCAATATCTGTAAAAGTCAGTATTGCTTATACCAGAAGGTAATTATTTCTCCAGCTTTAAAGAATACTGATTTGACAGGACGGTCAAAAGCTAATTATTTCTCTGGTATGATGGAATACTGATTTAACAGGACGACAAAGATTCCCAACCACTTTATATGAAACGCACATTATCGTGTTTTGTAGCAAAAGAAGTGATGATGGATTATAACATGTTATTTCTTCAGTTTTATAAATGCTATCCACCCAAAGTGATTTCAACATTTTACTAAAAGATCTCACTGAACAAGTAAGCCATGGATAACATGTTTTGTCCGGCTATTATATTTCCCAATGGAAAAATAATTAGAGAGGGTGACTCATTATATTTTTTGACCGAATGTGCTACAGAAGTCACAATGTTCAATCGGTCATGGACCAGAGATGATCTTGGACTACATATACATCAGCATTTGGATTTACACCCTTCGTAGAAAATTAGCAAAATCACTTATCGAATGCCGACGGGAAACACTATATCAAGTATGACTGCAACAACCTTGAAGGTCCGGATAGACAGAGATCTGCGTCAAATGTTTTGCGCCTATGATAGGGCATCTGCATATTTCCATTACATAAAAGTCCTGGTTGAAGTTGTAGATAGCACATACTACAGAGATCAACTTACAATTGGTGGTAATGAAGATTCTAGAGCTGGTCCTTCTAGCTTACAATATTCTCATACATTAAACTTCCAACATAATGCGGCCTCTAGTAGCTACGTACCACATATCTCTGATCCATATTAGCCAATGGATTACGCTACTCACAACACCCCTGCCTATGAGAATGTCGCTGGCACGATGCTACATGTAATAGAACAACAAGTTCAGGATATAGAAAATATCGATGAAGAGTGCAAGGATGCAGAAGATAACCCAGATTACAATCCAATTTCGGATGATGATAACTGTGAAGCTGGGAGTGATCATGGTGTTCATATTCGCACTTCGTCAACCCAAAAAAAAGGGTATTCACCGATACCATTTATGCGACGGCTGAATTTGGATGAAGATCGAGATGATGCTGCAAACTCAACTGTTCCTATATATAATCCTGATGATGTAAATGTAGAACTAGAAATGGGTATGACTTTTGCTGATAAAGAGTATTTGGTTCTTGCACTAAAATAGTATTGTCTTCGCGAAAATGTCGATTATTTAGTGAAGCAATTGGAGAGTGAAAAGTATGCTGGAGTTTGCAAGAAAAAAAACACAGGCTATCAATGGAGGGTTCGTGCAAGAAAAGGTGCTAGAACTAATGTTTGGAAGATTACAAAGTATAAAGGACCTCACACGTGCAACGTTGCTGGAATGGCTGTCGACCACCGGAAGTTAGATTCTGACTTTATATGTTCAGTCATAATGCGTACAATTTCTGATAATCCTACCACAACATTATCCCAAATAATATCATTTGTTGATCAAATATATCAATACCAACCAACTTACAAAAAGGCTTGGATTGCAAAACAGAAGGCACTAATTAAGATATTTGGTGATAAGGATGCTTCATATGGTCAGTTGCCTAGATGGCTTTTGGCAATGCAACAATTAATGCACAGGAATGTAGTTAGTCTAGAGGTCAAGCTGGCATACTATGCAAATGGGAAGTGTGTGACCAAGCGAAGTAATTTGGGAGGCTATTCTGGACATTTCAACCATGCGTCCAAGGTTTTGCATTCTGTAAACCAATTGTCCAAATAGATGGGACACACCTGTTTGGAAGGTATAAAGGGACTCTCCTAATCACTATGACTCTAGATGGCAATAATAATGCTTTTCCCTTGGCTTTTGCTCTTATAGAGTCAGAGAATGATAGTTCTTGGCGGTTCTTCGTTAAGAACCTACGAGAGCATTTTGTACCCAAGAAAACCTTTGCATCATATCTAATCGACATGATTCCATAGGCAAAGCACTAGCAGATATCAGGTGGGTACCTGAACATGTTGTTCATAGATTTTTCATTCGTCACTTTGCGACCAACTATCACAAACTATTCAAAGATTTCTTATTACGAAAAGTCATGACAAATGCTGGTATGCTACAAACTTTGTAATAAATTTATGTTTCTCCATTTTAAGTTATTTCTTCCCCTTTACGACAAAATTAACTTGATGTAGGGTATGTTGCAACCAAATAGCAATTCCGTCATTGGTATGGTATAGCTGCTGGAGACCCTGAGAGAAAGATCTGGCTTGATCGAGTCCCTTTGGAAAAGTGGACACAACTCTACGATGGAAATTTTTGATTCTGCCAAATGACTACAAATCTTGTAGAGTGCATTAACAATGTTCTGAAAGGAACACGTCATCTTCCGATAATAGCCTTTGTTTTGTCAACATATTATCGTTTAACACAGTTGTTTGATTGTACGGGAGTCGATGCAGATACACAAGCAACATCTAGACATCGTTGGTCCCAATATTTAATTAAGATAATGGCAGAAAATCAAAATCAAGCACGAAACATCCGTATCGTATTAGACTCTAGGAGAAACCAAGAGTTCACAAGTGTTCAGTATTTGCCCCAACAACAACGTGAGAGCATACAAAAGTTTAAAATCAACCTTCATAATCGAACATGTTCGTGTGGTATATTTCAAATCCTTAAGTACCCATATGCCCATGCTTATGCAGTCATTGCTTCACAAAACTTAGACTGGGGTACATATGTTTATTATGTTTACCGAATTGAAAATTTGAGAAGTGCTTATGCAATGGACTTTGTCCATATTGGTAGTGAAGATGAGTGGTCTGGGTACTATGGTGCAGCAATTATTCCAGATCCAGAAACGAAACAGAGTGAAAAGGGTCGTCTAAAAAATCAAGAATTCGAACCGAGATGGACATCCGAGAGGAAAGTCAATCCAAGAGGTGTGGTCTCTGTTGCCAAGAAGGCCATTTTAGGAACGATTGCCCAAACAAAGAGAGATATTTGAAGAAGTAATTTCATCATTTCAAGTTCAATGGGTATTTCTATTTTATTGACTATTTTTATTTTTAGTACTTATTTCTTCCATGATTATGTTTTTAGTATTATTTGTGTTATGTGTTCTACATGATGTATTGTTTTCTTTACAAGTTATCTATATTTTGGTTTTAGTTGTAACCAACATACTACTATTAATATATTGTATTGTTTTAAATTTTGTTTGAGGTACCAAAATGATAAAATTTTTCGTAAATTATTATATAAAACCTCTTAAATAACAATATTTTTGGAAAATTTGAATTATCAATAAAAAATATAACAACATGACCAATTAAAAAAATATACATCAAACAATCTAATCAAACAACTTACTCATTGACATAATTTTTTATAGTCCGAATTACTTTATATTAAGTTATTATAATCCAATTAACTTAATAAAATAATCTAAATATCGTAAATCGAAAAATTTCACAAATAAAAAAATTATCCATTTAAAAAATATATCACAAATACACTAATCAAAATATTACAAACACATCAAATACAAATTAACCAAAATAGCACAAACAAACCAAATACACAAACAAATCAAAATACTACACACGTACCAACACACACATGCAAATAATCTAATCAAAATACCACACACATGCCAAACACACAACACACATGCCAAATACAATTTAATTAAAACGCCACACACATACTAAACACACAACACACATGCCAAACAAACACAACACACAAACACAACATGAATGTAATATGCTACAAAACGCTAGTACTCAATTTTGTCACAAAGCGCATGGGGTGCGTTTTGCAACAAAACGCATGTCCCCACGTTTGGTGGCAATTGGAACAAAATGGGAAATAATCCATTCGATGAAGTACATTGGGAATAAAATTATTATATGGGTATATTTAGATCTTTTAGCCTAACATTTTCATATATTCCCTCCATCCCACCACTAATGTTGCAACACTTTGTTTTTTACATTTGCCAATGCATAATTTCTAACGGTAAATATCTTTAATTATATACAACTAAAAATTACGCTAATTTTATATTTAAAAAATAAATATTGAAACGAATAAAATAAGATCTCACTTGACTATATTTTTTCTTATACATAAGTCATAACATGTGAAATAAAATTAGTTGATGAATGGTGTATAAAACCCTAAAATTGCAACTAATAAGGGTTAGATGTAGTATAAAAGAAAAGATAAGGTTATAGAATATCACATGAGGTGCCGCATATATCAATAGTGACAATTGTAGAGCACGAAATAATAAAAAGAAATGTGTAGTAGATAGCAACAAATATAATGTAGATGAGAGCAGAAACGGAGCTAGCCAAGATTGGTTTGGGGGGCCATAACAAAAACAATATTAGGGTTGAGTGAGATTCGAACCCATTCCCTTTCTATTACCAATAAGAGTGTTAACCACCAAGCCACTTATCAATTTGAAAACTATGGTACAATAATACATATATAACTGATTTTTAAGGAGCTGGGGGGGCCATGGCACCTGCCAGCCCCCCCTTGGCTCCGTCCCTGGATGAGAGGTTAGTATAGACGAGACGTGGAGCACACAACGGTCTCATACTTCAAAGAGTAAAGGGTGAAAAAGTAGAGAGTCCACTCATATATCAAAGAGCAACTAATGGTAAAGTAAGATGGGAGGTGCAATCGTGGCAGTTGAAGAGCATTTGATAGAAAATATACATATATAGCAGATAACACCAAAAGATAATGTGAGCTTATAGTCCTATCGTACTTGGAAGAGTAAAGGGCGGCAAAAGTAGCAGCAAATAAGATAATGTGAGTTTACAACCATATTGTACAAATATCAAAGGCCAGCAAAGCACAGCAGTAGAGAGAGTGTAAGATAATGTGAGTTGACATCATTGTCGTACTTGGAAGAGTAAAGAGCTGCAAAGCTTAGCAGCAAAGACAATATAAAATAAAAATAATGTAAGATAATCTGAGTGGACAACCTTATTGTAGGAACAGTTAACGGTGACAAAGTATAATGGCAAAGATAATATTTAAAAGATAATAGAGTTGACATCCTGTCGTACTTAGAAGAGTAAAGGGCGACAAAGCACAAATATCGAAGAGTAAAGGATAGCAAAGTGCTTACAATCATCTCATACTTCAAAGAGAAAATGTGGAGCAGAGAGTAGCCACAAAGTCTCATCTTATATTAAAGAGTAAAGGATGGTAAAACACAAAGTCTTCTCGTACATTAAAAAATAAAGGATGGTAAAATAAAAAAGGGAGGCAATAGCACAGTCAATAGTATAAAGTCTTCTTTAGAGCATCCATGGTGGTAGCTCCCATGGTGAGTGCTTAACTTAATTGTGGATCCTACACAAAATTAATTATTTGTGCATCTCTCCTAGGGGTGGGCATTCGAGTAATTTGGAAAATTTTGGGCTAAACCTTAACCGAATTATAAAATTTGGAATTATTTTTTCTTTATCTGAATTACCCGAATTTTATATTTACCCGATAAAGCGATTTAATCAAATTATATAATGTTTTCCAAATTAATTGAATTACTCGATTTGTAAAATTTTTACCCGAATTTAACTGAATTATATAATGAGTAATAGTAAGGAACAACGGTTCGAGGTTGAGAGAGAATAAATAAGAAAAAATAAGAGAAGATATTATGTTTGGGGATTTTTTTATGAGATGTGAAAATAAAAGAGAGAATTGGAAATAAAACATAATAGTGTTTTATATTTTGGGTAATTAGGCTAATTTGGTCAAAATTCATCTTACCCTAATTTATCTGAATTACCTAATTTTTTAATAATTCTTCCCCGAATTATCCGATTAAATTTTTTGACCAAACCGAGTTACCTTATATACCCAAATTACGCGTATTACCCAATTATCCGAATAATTTTGCTCACCCCTAATCTCTCCTAACATCCGCTTGATGCAATGCTAGCATCTTCTATCAAAACTGATTCAACAATTGTCATTCAACTATTGGATTATTAAATATATATATATATATATATATATATTGAATACGTATCATCTTTTCATCCATTATTATTATTTTTTTATTCTCTCAACATCGATGCTAGGAGGGACATCTGATGTTCTCTCTCCACCAAATAATACTCCTCTCTCACTTATTTGCAATGATGATAGCAATTAATATATTATTTTTTCTCTTCGAGCATTGGATTGGAGCATCCCGTTGATAGCAATGACGAAAGAAGGGAAAAAAATTTTTTTAAAAAAAGGATAATTAAAATGAAGGATAAAATAAAAATTAATTTTTAATTTTTGAAATAAATAATTTTTAATTTTTTTTTTATTTTTTAAAATAAAAAATAGAAGAAGAAAAGGAAAGAAAAAATAAAATAAGGGGGAAAATGAAGAATTTAAAAAAAAAAATTTCAAAAAATTTTAAATTACAAAAATACATTCGGTTACTGGATGAACAGTAATTTAGATGGAAAAACACAAAAAAGAGTAATTTTGCCAAAAAAAATAAATAGAGAAGAATTTTTTTTAAATAATTTTTTTTTTTACTAATAAACCAAACTTGCGGTGTTTTTTTTTCCTTGGAATTTTCCTTTATTTTATTTAGTTAACATTGTGGTAAATTAGTAATGGGTAATGCATTACTGAATCAATTTTATTTTACTAAAGCTCCATTATTTTAAATTATTAGATTTCCATTATCTCAACTTATTAATAGATTATGTAATTAAATTATAAATTAATAAAATATCTAAATTATTATATTTTTATATTAAATCAAAATAAATAATAATTTAAACATTAAATATATCTAATAACATATACAAGTTAAATTTTAGGTTTATAAAAAATAAAATTATTATTTAATAAAATAATTTTTAGCAATAATTCATTAATAAAATATTATTGAATTTTGTATAAGTTTAATTATGGGCATGGTAGGTTCAATTTTTTATTTTAAATTTAAATAACGGTAGTTGAAGAATTAAATAGAAAATCGGAATGAATGAAATAAAATTTGTATGTCGGTATAAATGTAAATAAGAGACATATACATTACTTAATAAAGTTGTTGAAACATGATGAGATATAAGTATTGAAGAATGACTTTTAGAATAAGATATTTTTTTATAGTACTACTATATTATATGCGAATGGTCTTCTGGCTCTTATCTATTTAGGTTAATGTATATACTTCATAGTAGGGGTCAGGCGATCCCACCAATACACACGTAAGATATGTTACCATTTTATTGGATTTTAAGGATAATTATATAATCCTTTTTCTTGGACTAATAATGACTAAACACCCTGTTAAATATGTATAAGATATTATGGAGAGATATTTGATTTTTATTTATTTTTAATTATATTCATTGATATTTCAATTTAAATTTACTATTGAAAAAGTAAAATTATATATATATTATATTCATATTTCAATTGTTTTCCACCTTTTATTCATAGATTTCGGAGTAATTTATATTATTATTATTATTATTTATCCGGTCTAATACCTCTTTCATTTTAAAAGTAGGTTTGCAGTTAATGAGATAAGGTAGCTATGAGTTTCAGCATTTTCATATGTTACAAATGAGGTGTAGGAAACATCGATAGTGGTAATGGAAGAGCATGAGATAGTGAAAATAAAGGTGTAGCAAATAGCAGCAAGATAATATAGATAGACTGTGGGTACAAACAAGACGTGGAGTAGACAACTGTCTCATACTTCCGAAGAGCAAAGGGTGGAAAACTGTCTCATACTTCCGAAGAGCAAAGGGTGGAAAAGCACAGAATTCCCTTGTATATCAAAGAGTAAAGGATGGTAGAGTAAGATGGGAGGTACAATCATGGTCATTGAAGAGAACTAGATAGGAAAAAAAAGAAAGATACAGTAGCAAATACAACAAAGATTATGTAAGATAATGTGGATTGACAACCTTGTCGTAGTTGGAAGAGTAAAGGGTCTCAAAGCGTAGCAAGAAAGATAATGTAAGATGACAGTCATGTGAATTTGGAAGAGAAAATGACGGTGAAGTGTAGAAACAGAGTTAATGTGAGTTGATAGCCCTGTTGAATTTGGAAGAGTAAAGGGCAGAGAAAAGTGTAGCAGCAGAGATAATGTAAGATAATAGAGTTGACAGGCTCAATAGAGTAAAAGGGCGGAAAAACGCAGATGCCGAAGAGTAAAGGATAGCAACGTAAGTACAGAGCAGACAACCCTCTCGTACTTCGAAGAGCAAAGGGCGGCAAATGCAGAATCTATTCCTACATGAAAGAGTAAAGGATAGAAAAATAAGAAGGGAGGTGCGTCAAAGTAGATAGCAGCAGAGAGGAAACATAGAACAGACAGTAGCAACAGAGGCTCATCCTAGTTTAAAGAGCAAGGGATGTCAAAATAAAGAGGGGAGTTGCTACACAGCAGAAATATCCAAATATAATAATCGAAGAGTAATAGAGAGATAGATTGAGTAGTCACTAACATAGTAGAATCTTTTTATGTATTTTGAAGAGCTATCAAATATTAATAAATAAAAAAAATTAATAGATAAATGAGAGGTAGAATAAACAGTAATAAAACAATATTTTCATGAACAGTAAAAAGAAAGAAAAGGTGGAGTAGACATCAAAACCTTTTTATATATCAAAAAGTAAAGAATAGTATGAAGCATTGAAGACATTGTTTAACATTATTGCTATCTATCTGTTGTTATTTAATAAATTATATTAATAGTTTTTTAATTTATAATAAAATTATTTTCATTAATTATAATTAGTGTAGTTTTAAAAAAATTACTACAACGAGATAATGATAGATGTGAGATGTTGCAATATACAAATTATAAAAACAATTATTTTGTTAGAGATGGACACAACATGAATGACATTGTAAACATATTCCCTCATGTATAATCATTGGTAGAATACTCAAACCACGTGGTGCATTGTGTATCATACCACTGTGTTGGGAAAACACGACTAGCTCTAATACCACTTTTTGAACAAATCGGTGACCTATTGCAACGAGATGAGTACTGGTAACCACAAAGTAAAACAAACATACACAAAATAAGAAAATAGAGATAGAAAATAAGACACAATATTTTACGTGGAAACCCAAAGTGAAAAAAAAAAACAAGGCCGTCAGAACGACGAGAGGCTAATTCACTATGTAACAATAAAGCAACAGTTACAACCAGAATACCCCTCTCTCACTCCCAAATCCAATTACATTGGTTACAATCTCACACACAAACTCTCCCAATATGGCTCTCACAAGATAACAAGACTCGATCCTAGAACTCAAAATCTCCATGATTCCCAGGCCCCCATAGGGTACCTCCCAAATCTAACCAACTAGATCTACATTGTTCTCTCAGGATATCTAATAATAGATACAAGTATCATATTTATAGCATTAGGTTACTTAGTCACAAAGTAATTCTAAAGCATTAAGAAAATCTTTTCCTATTTAGGATTCTCAAGGATATTTTTTTCCTAATTAGAATCCACTTTAGGAAATACCATTCCTAATCAAATATGACACTTCCAAAATAGTCTTCGAGTCTTTTCCTAATTACAAACGAGTTATGGATACTGAAATATACCTGAATTCTCGTCACAATCCTAACAAACCACCCATTGAATAGAATTCCCTTTGTTCTTTTTCGACAACCATAACTCCAACTAAAGTCATCATACCTCACCATGAAAGTAAACTCATTCAGGTATAATCCATCCCAAGACAAACCACTTAGGAACCATCAACCCAAGATTTTCTTTTCTCGGGGCATGTCGAAAACACTTGCTGAATAAACCATGGTGCAGTTTCCTTCATCAACTTCTAGGAAACTCCTCAGCCATCGACATACTTTCCACCACACCCAAATCCATGCTGACCAGATGTCTGTGCAGTTATGGACACGCTAAAATTATTCCATCCTTTATCATGACAGCCTTGGTGGTTCAAAATATCCCAGCGTACAGTCGGAGTTGTCGGACCACTCCTTACAGTCCTTTCTTATTCGAGTTCACTAGTCAATTGATCAAAATTCTCAGCCCACAAAGATCCTAAAACACCATTAGTCAAACCCTCAATTTTGTTTTAACTATTTGACCAGACTTGAATCTTTGACCACATCTTAGTGGATTTTGTAAATTTTTGTTTCATTGGATTAATAAGAAGTAAATACCCAAAAAATTGCATTGAAATATGTCTGGAAATAAAAATTGTAAATATTATTTCTCTAAATTTGAACTATTTTTGTTTAAACTTTTTTTTTATTAATATTATATTTAACTAATATTTCGATATAAATTTACGTTTATATACATATATATATATATACTTACTCAAACTATATATATATATAGTTTGAGTAAGTATAAAAGTATATATTTTTTTATATTATTAAGTTTTTTAAATATAATTTTTACAGTAATTTTTAATATAATTTTTATTATTTATACGTTTTCCTAATTCATCTTTCATTTTAAAAATAGGTTTGGCATGCTTTTAATTTTAGAAATAGGTTTGGTATGCTTTTATAGAATGAAAGATAGGAATATCCTACATTAAGGAGAATATAAGGTTGCAAAATATCTTATGGAGGACGAGATAGCAAAAAGAAAGATGTAGCAGATAGCAACAAAGATAATATAAATGAGAGGTGAGTAGAGACGAGACTTGGAGCAAATAACCATCTCATTTTTTGAAGAGTAAAGGGTGACAAAGTAAGATGGGGAAAATATCAGCAAAGATAATGTGAGTTGGAAGCAGGCGACTATAAGACAATTCTTACAAAAAGTGAGATTCTTATTTTTAAAACAATAGGCTTCGTACTTTATTAGAATTTCTATTTTACTAACTTATTTCCTATTCTTATTATATTATATTTGCTATTTTATTTCTACTTATTTTCCTAGTTTGTTTTCTATTTGCTTTTATATTTCCTAAGATTTTAGATTTCTTAATTGTTTAAAATTAGTTCAACTCTATATAAAGAGATGTCATTCTTAACTGTTATGAAGTTTAGTTATCAATAAATTTTATTCAATCAATAATATTCAGGTTTTATACCTAATTATCGTTAGTGTTTCTATCTTTTCGCCTTAGTTTTAAACTTATTTTTGTTGTTACATCAATTGATATCAGAGCGAGGTCTTCCCTTATCCAATGGCCAAAGATGATTTGTGTGGTTCCAAAACTTTCGACAACAATCAAAAGTTTGCACAAAGTGATGAGTGGCTAACCAATATTGACGACAGATTCGAGAGTCTGGGGGTAAGGCTTCAAATAATAGTCGGAATGTTGGCTGCATTGGTTGAAAAGGTTTCTTTTGTCAATCAAAGTTGACTTGATTTACCAGGTGGCTAGAGGACAAATTCCTTTATAGAAACCAATACCTATAATAACCTATATTCCAATTAGATTCAAGATCTTTATCAAAGTCCAGAAACTCAAACAAACCAGCAATGTGAAGAGGTAGTATCTAGTTAAGATGATGAGATCCAAGTCATATCCAATCTCCATAGTCTAGATTTAACTCTTAATATTCTATCTGATCATCAAGTAATAGCCGTGGAGTCTTCTTGAAACTATAAAGTGGTAGATTTAACTAAAAGTCTGTCAAAATTTAAAGATATACAATAGATTCCTATGTTTCCATAAACCCTCCACTATGGTATCAAATTGCTAGATTCTCATCATGTGACTTCATAAGATCGAGGTAGGAGTAAAGAAAAAGGGTTCAACAACATGAGATCGATGGGGAGAGATCAAAACCTTACAATTATACATATTATGTGAGAAACAATAATACCTAATGTTTAGATTTAACATACTCCTCGTATACGATAGAGGAAGACAAAGTATATTTTTGTGTTATTCTTGGTGAAATCCTTCCATATATTCCTCTCGGAAGCACTTTATAAACTCGATGACGAGTTTTTTTTTCAAGCGAAGGAGATTAACGTAGGACAACTCCTACAATAAGTGGGATTCATTGAGCATAAATCGGGCTAGTCCAACAAAGTTGTGGATGCATTAAGTAGACGTATTGCGTTATTAGCCACTATCAATACTGAAGTGGAATTTGATGTTCTGAAGGATGCCTATGTAGATGATGAAGATTTTAGTACGGTATGGGTTAAGTGCCAAAAGCGAGAATTTGGCATTGACTATCTTATTCATGATGGATTTTTATTCAAAGTTAATGGGCTATGTATATCTCGGTCATTATTACGCGAACTTTTAATTTGAGAGTTACATGTTGGAGGATTGGGGGCACATGTTGAATGAGACAAGACCATCTATTTGTTAGAAAAAAGATTTTATTGGCCCCAACTCAAACGAGACCATTATTTTCTTGTAGGAACATATCACAAGTTTCATAATAAGAAGATCGGTCCTTTATGCTTATCACAAAAAGTGGGAAACAACGGTTACAAGATTGATTTACCAAGAACATGAACATCTCTGCTTCTTTCGGCGTTTCTGATGTCTGTGAGTACTTCCCTCTGAATGAGTCTTCACCACAAGTAAAACTCGAGAACGAGTTTTTTTTTTCAAGCGGTGGAGATTGATGTAGGACAATTCCTATAAAAAGTGGGATTCCTATTTCTAAAACAATAGGATTCTTATTTTTTATTAGGATTTCTCTTTTACTAGTTTATTTCCTATTCTTATTGATAGAGTAAAAACAGAATCTGCTGCACATTACCTGGAGCGCATTTGCTCTACTTCTGCTTTACAACATTCAGCTCCTTACTCTACTTCACATCAAGGCAGCAACACATCCTTCTAGAAGATTAGAATTAACAATAGAAAATGAGTTTGTTAGAATCAGCTCAGCATGAGAAAGGTTGTTAGTTACAATTAGACAGGTGGCATGATCTTATAGAGTTTGTTAGGATGTTAGTTAGAAATCAGTGGCTGAGATTGAATGCTAGATTCCTATATAAACTAGCATATTGTAATTCTGTTGAGTAGAGTAAAAATCAATAAAAGAAGTAGACTGTTTTTCTTACCTTCTTCATTGTTCTTCAATGGAGATTTTCAGTTCAGACCTTTTGTCAAACACATAGTAGGCATCTTCCAACTTTCTTATTCTCTGTAGTATTTTATTACTTATTAGATTATATTTCCTATTTTGTTTCTACTTAATTTCGTATTTTTTTTCCTATTTACTTTTAGATTTCCTAAGTTGTTAGAATTATTGAATGTTTATAATTAGTTTATCTCTATATAAAGAGTTGCTATTCTCAATTGTTATGAAATTTTTATTCAATCAATAATATTCATGTTTCATACCTAATTATCTTTAGTTTTTCTATCTTTTCACCTTAGCTAAAAACAATTTTCGCCTTAACTGCGAACTATTTTTCCATTGCTACAACAATGACAAAGCAAGATGAGACAATATTAGCAAAGGTAATGTGAGTCGACAATACTCTCATACTTCGAAGAGCAAAAGGCGGTAAAGCTGAAAGAGCAAAGGATGACAAAGCAATAGGAGGTGCAATAGACAATAGTCGCGACATATAGCAAAAAGAAAGATGTAACAGTTTCTACGACAATCACAAAGCAAGATGGGGCAATATCAACAAAGATAATGTGAGTCGACAACACTCTTGTACTTCAAAGAGCAAAAGACGGTAAAGCTCAAAGAGCAAAGGATGGCAAAGCAATGAGAGATGCAGTAGACAACAGTCACCACAGATACCAAAAAGAAAGATGTAACAGACAGTAGCAAAGATAATGTAGATGAAATGTGAGTACAAAGCAAACAACTGTTTCATATTTCAAAGAGTAAGGGTGACAAGAAACATATACAAGATTGCAACAGTAAAGATAGTGTAGATGAGATGTGAGCATAGAGCAGACACTCGTCTTATATTTCGAAGAGTAAAGGGTTGCAAAGCACATGGTCCATTGGTATATGGAAGAGTAAAGGATGGTCAAGTAAGATGGGAGGTACAACAGACAACCATTGTGGCAAATAACAAAAGAAATATGTAGATAGAGATAATGTAAATTGATAATATGGATAATAGGTGAGTACAAAACAACAACTATCTCATATTTAGAAGATTAAAAGACGGCAAAGTATAGAGTTGCCTGGTATACCGAAGAGTAAAGTATAATAAAATAAGAGGTGGTCAGCGTAAACTGACCACAACCTATAAAGATTATATTTACTTATTATTATTTGATATTATTGTTATTCGATTGATATTAAATTAATAGTTTATTAATTTATAATAAATTAGTTCCATTAATTTGATTATAGTTAGTATAATTTAAAAAAAAATAAATTAGAATAATAAGATACTAATAAGACAGAAGAACTTACCATATGCAAGTCATATTAACAGTTGTTATTTTCCATTAGACATTAATTTATAACCTGAATGATACTATAAATTAAATATATTCATTCTAATGTCTAACTTTCAGAGCAAGTACAATGCTATAGACCTTGTTTGACATATTTCATGACATCTCAGAAACCACTCATTTTTACTGGTAATTTATCACAACTCTCACATGGTAGTGTGTAATCCACACTGTTTGTGTAAATTGGAAGTGCATCACACCAGCATTGACTGTCTATGATTATTTTTCAAATACACGGTATCAAGATTTGATACCAATTTTCTCTTTTATATATATATATATATATATATATATTTTTTTTTTTTTTATTAGAACTCCATTATTTCAAATTATTATATTTCTGATAGTGAAATATTTAAAATTTATATATTAATATAACTATAGATTAATAAAATATCTAAATTATTTACCGAAATTAATTTTTATATTAAATCAAAACAAATAATAATTTAATTTTAAATTTATCCAATAATATATATATATGTACTCTTAGATTTAATTAGTAAAAAAATAATTTATTATAAATTCATAAAATATTATTTTAATTTCTCAAATAACAAAAAGTAGTTCATAATATTATTAGAGTATCTCTAATAGTATATGATTTAAAAATGTAGAGAATATTTTTAAAAATTGATCTTAGTAGATTTTTATAATTTCTTATTTTCTGCGGTTGAAATTTAATTTAAATTCTATAAATAATAAAAATATAAAATAGGATATGAAACGGTATTTTACATAGACGTGGTCTATTTTTAAATATTCAATCACATTATTATGCACACCCTTTATTTTCAAAGGTCACGTCATCTTATATCCACGTTCTAGTGGAGAAACTCTTAAAAAAAATTAGGGTTATTTTCATTTTTGTTATTTTATAACTTTTATTTACATCATATAGCCCAATTTTAAAAAATTTATAAAAACAATCTTTCAAACTTTCACTTTTAAAAAATGAATTGAATTGACTATTTTATCTTTATGTGAAGATTTTTTACACTGATTTATGAAGGTGTGAAGGTGGTATGTGAAGAGAACCTTCACATATGTGATGGTCTATTTTTGAAAATCAAAATTTGAGTGGCTCAAAAATAGAAATAAACTTCTATTGGTATAGTTTTAAATTTTTAAACTTTATTTGGTTTATTTTATATAATTTTCCCAAAAGTTATAATCTCTGTATACTACTAATTGTTGGGATATATAAAAAGACTTAGATGTTTATTATGTTATATCTCCCTTTCTTATTTTTCCCTTTTTAGACCAACTTCAACGCATTTTTTGAAGTATGAAAATTGCAAAAATAAGTTCAAATCCAACAACTTCGTCTGTAAAATTTATAAAATTTGAAAATTATGAGGTATTTTCTAAAATATTATGTTTGCTATTTAGAATTTTTGTATTTTTTATTTTATACCAAAAAAAAATAATTTCACATACACTGTCCCTTCATTCATAATATAAAATAATTTTTCCTTAAATACACTTTTTTTTTTTAATACTTTCCTTTAAAGGTAGGTGTACTTAGTTCTTCTTTTTGTTTATTGACAAATGATTATCCATTAATTTATTATATATCCAACTACTTATAACTGTATATTTAACTATATATTTTAAATGTGAATTGCCTTTTAATTCCTATCTATTTATTTTTAATGTACATATATCATAGTGGTCATGAGAGCCCACCAATAACTTTGTTAGATTTGTTACAATTTTATTGGATTTTGATTAAATTTCAATGCTTGCTTTTTTCACCTTTTTTCCACCACTACAAGATATGTATAATGCACATGACACCCTTACTTATTTAATTACTAATTTTTAGATAAAATGAAATTATTCATTTTACTTATATTATATTATAATAATAAAATATATGTCGTAATAATATTCTAATTAAAGGGTTGGTAATAATAAATTATATTTAATCAAATTTGGCTCTTTTATAAATGTATGAATAATATTTTTTATAAAAAATAATATAATCTAATTCTAAAATAAATTAATTGAAATTATTATTTAATATTAAATTATGCATGATTGTACAACATATAATCTATAATCTAAATGTGAAAACATAATTAGAATATAATAGTAGAAGCTAAACTCCATCATGAAAATAGAGTACATATTTATTTAAATGCAACTTTTCATTTTGAATCCAAACATAGAACAGTACAATGACTTTTGAATTTTGAAATTGAAAAGATAACATAGTAGTAAACAATAGCAGCAAAAATAGATCGATGATTTTTGCAACTCATCATAACTATATATTAGACTATAGCAGAGCATCAGAACAGAACGGAGTAATTCTTCTGTGAGATTTTAAAAAATAACATAAATTGTTAGAATTGTCTTGAATCACAAGGATTTCCTTTTAGGAAGATTTTCCTATTTTGAGTTTGGATCTATTTCCTAATGATTTTGATTCATTGTTTTGGAAAGATTTGGTTTTTCTAATTTGGTGGATTGTATTTCTTAGTTGGAAAGGAAACAAATTAGGAAAGTATATTTGATGATCACTATAAATAGAGTTGTCTCAGGAAGAAGAAAGTATCCCGTCATTTTGGGTGGTGATCATTGGAGTTGGGTCATACCCGTGGGGTAATGATCATTGGGGTTGGGGTCTCGCCATTAAGGATATTTTGAGTATTGATGTTGGGGTCTCGCCATTAAAGAGATTTCGAGTATTGAGGTTGGGGTCTCACCATTAAGGAGATTTTGAATTAGGTTGTCTCGTCATTAAGGAGATTTTGAGTTGAGGTTGTCTCGCCATTAAGGAGATTTTGATTTGAGGTTGTCTCGCCATTAAGGAGATTTTGATTTGGGTTGTCTCGCCATGGTGGAGTTGTTCGCCTAAAAGAGATTCTGGTTGAGAAAGAAAGAAATTTTGTGTAGAGAGTGTTTTCTGAATGACTTGTAATTCTTGTTTCTCATAGTAAAGTTGTTATCTTTCCGTGGAGTAGGCAATTTGCCGAACCACGTTAAATACTGTGTTTGTGTTTAGGCTGATTGTTTTGGTTGAATCGAATTAGAAACTAGGAAGAAATTAGAATAGAACCGGAAATTTCCTAACAAATTGGTATCAGAGCTTTGGTGGAGGTTTGTTTGAAGATCAAGTTTGAAGTGGACACCTCGATTGGAATTCGTATCCATGATATAGATCAGTGAGATAAATTTAGTGAATATTTTGATCAGCAGAATTTTCTTGGCAGCATGGAAGAATTGAATATTTCTCCTTAACCGACCGTTGGATGATGCTCCAAGTTTATTGTAATATTCTACACTTATATTGCTAACTTTTGACCGTTCGGATTTCAGATTAAAGATGGGAATAAAGAGATATAATATCAAAAATTGGGTTCATGGGTTTCACAGATCTGTCCTGCACTGTCAGATTGAAAAAGGCATATCTCTTGAATGAACCGTTGGATTAGGCTGAATTTTGAATATGTTGTATAAGACACATTAAAGTTAAACCTGGACAGTGGAGATGAGTTTTGGAGATTTTTAGAAGGAGAAAAGTTGAACAGAATATGACTGTTGCGTATTGGAAGCATGGTAAAGTATGAGATTGAGATCAAGAACTGAAAAACATATGAATTTGGGAATTGGTAGTTTCTCATTCGAGGTGGAGAAATATTTTGGAATTGATAGAGAATGAATTGAATAACGGAGACAAAATTGGTTTGGTAGTGATCAAAGGAAATAGATTCAAAAGTTTTAGGTGATTCAAGTCAAGGTGGAGATTTGTTAGGATTGCCTTAAATCATAAGGATTTCCTTTTAGGAAGATTTTCCTATTTTGAGTTTGGATTTATTTCCTAAAGGTTTGATTCCTTATTTTGGAAAGATTTTGTTTTTCTAATTTGGTTGATTGTATTCCTTAGTTGGAAAGGAAATAAATTAGGAAAGTATATTTGATGATCACTATAAATAGAGTTGTCTCAGGAAGAAGAAAGTATCCCGTCTTTTTGGGTGGTGATCATTGGAGTTGGGTCATACCCGTGGGGTAATGATCATTGGGGTTGGGGTCTCGCCATTAAGGAGATTTCAAGTATTGAGGTTGGGGTCTCGCCATTAAGGAGATTTCGAGTATTGATGTTGGGGTCTCGGCATTAAGGAGATTTCGAGTATTGAGGTTGGGGTCTCACCATTAAGGAGATTTTGAATTGGGTTGTCTCGCAATTAAGGAGATTTCAAGTTGAGGTTGTCTCGCCATTAAGGAGATTTTGATTTGAGGTTGACTCGCCATTAAGGAGATTTCGATTTGGGTTGTCTTGCCATTAAGGAGATTTCGATTTGGGTTGTCTTGCCATTAAGGAGATTTTGATTTGGGTTGTCTCGCCATGGTGGAGTTGTTCGCCTAAAAGAGATTCTGGTTGAGAAAGAAAACAATTTTATGTAGAGAGAGTGTTGTTTGAATGACTTGTAATTCTTGTTTCTCATAGTAAAGTTGTTATCTTTCTGTGGAGTAGGCAATTTGCCGAACCACGTTAAATATTGTGTTTGTGTTTGGGTTGATTGTTTTGGTTGAATCAAATTAGAAAGTAGGAAGAAATTAGGATAGAACCGGAAATTTCCTAACATAAATAATAGCCGCAATATTAGAACATGGGCAAAAGTGTTTTGAACATGAAGATGAGGATGAGTTGTGCAGATAATATAAATAATAAAAGTGACTCCTCGATTTTGAATCCAAACAAAGATGTGATTTGAAAGATTTGCAGATAACATAACTATTCATAGTAGAGTGACATCAATAGCAAAACATAACATGATAGATTCCTTAAACTGAGAAGAGTGGAAACCATAAATAACCTAATAAGATAGTATCAACAAAAGTGTATTTTGAAAGGTTGGTAGATAATTAACTTCTTCATTTTAAAATTCGACATAAAAGTGAAACATCATATTACAATAATAGAAGTGTAATGTGGATGAGTTTTGTAACCGATATAAAAAGAGAAAGAACATTTAGATATATATAATACCACGTCTTATTTAATTAGTAACATTAAATAAAATGAAATTAACTTTTTTACATATATCATATTACAATCATAAAATACATATATTAATAATATTCTAATGAGAGAGTTAATTTACTGGTATATAATAAATGAATAATAAATCATATTTTAATCAAATTTGGCTCTCTTGTAAATATGTAAAATATTTTTTTATTGAAAAAATAGATAATGAACCTCTGACTCGGCACACTTTACTGGTTAGCTCCCTATACTATTTTTTTCGCAACTGACTCCCTATACTTGTAATTTCAAAAAAAATCCGCTCCTTGCATCAATTTGAATGTTCACGTGTGTTTCACGTGCTTGACACATGTAACAAATAATATACGTCATTGATCCATTTTATCTTCTCCTCTACTTTCTCATCTTCCAAAACTGATTCAATAAACTCCAAATTACTATATTTGCTTGATTCGAAAAAACATCATCATGCCATCTGAAAAAATAGCAACCACCTTCACCCTACACTGTATACACAATTGCTAATAAGAACCAAGTAAAAAAAATTTTTTAAAAAAAACCTAACCTATTGCACACATGTCATAAATCTCCTCCCTGGGTTCATCTGCATCCATGAAGTCTGAAGTACGACATTTTTCCCGCACTCGTAGAAAGGAACTTATAACACCTCTTTTTGTTGGAATATGGTAGTCGCAAGTGAAAAACACTAAATCGTTAACACAATTTTCTATTGTTCAATTGACCTTAAGTCAATTTAAACAATTTTAATTGTCATATCATACTAACCACATCATCATAAAAATAGTAAATATAAACTCCACACACGCTTACAATAGCGATTAACATCACGCTTGATGATAACTCGAATGCAAGGAGTGGATTATTTTAAAATTACAAGTACGGGAGTCAGCTGAGAAAAAAATAATATAGAGAGCTAACCGGTAAAGTGTGCCAAGTATAGGGAGCCAGAGGTTCATTATCCCTTGAAAAAATAAAAATAATTGGATAGTTTCAAAATGAACTAATCAATATAAATATTTAATATTAAATTATATAATATAACATATCATCTCATTCTGAAACATAATTACATTATAATAGTAGAAACTGAACTCCATGATGAATGTAGAGTACACATATATATATAGTGAAGTATGTAACTCCCTATAGAAGAGTGACCATTGGATTTTGAAATGGATAAAATAACATAAACAATAGCAATAATATTAGAAAATCATAATTCTGAAATTCCTCACAACAATATATCATAACAAACCATCATAAAATACACTATAGTACCAAGTTGAGTATCACATAATATACAGAAGCCGAGTGACTCTTGAATTTTGAAATTGAAAAGACAACATAAAAAATAACACAATATTAGAAAAGTGACTCAATGATTTTGAAATTTATCATCACAACATAATAAAGCAGTGTGACTTTTTAATATTAAGATTGAAAAGATAACATGAACAATAGTCGCCGCACAATTAGAAAACGGTAAGAGTGATTTGAATTTGAAGAGGAATTTTGCCTATAACATAAACCATAAAAGTGACTTTTAATCCAACAACAAAGCAGAGTGGCGACAATGACAACAGAACATAACAACAACAAGGATGTGATTTGAAAAATTTGTAGATAACAAAAGAAAAGATATTCCTTGATTCTGAAATCCAACAACATACCAGAGCGCGACCATAATAGTAGAACTAGAACATGATATGATAGTCTTCCCATGAAAAGAGAATGACAACAATAGCAACATAACATGATGAACAACATAACTGAATTTATTTCAGTAAAATCTTACATCAAGATGAAACATCAAATTAGTGCATTTGAAATTGAAAAAATACCATCATAAATAATAACATTCAAAGCAGATAAAATCAACTATATTAGAACAAAATAGAGCATAAATGGTATGGATTTTATCCCAATTATGAATGATCTAACTTTGCAAATAATATAAACTATAAATATGATCTATCACTTTAATAGAAAGCTCAATTTCTATTTTTATATCAAACACTAACTCTATCTATATGAGTATCTCTATAAGAAGAACAATCAATCATAATATCATCATAATTATTAAAATATATATGATAACCCTATAAATACAACATAAAAGAGACATAGATTTTAGCCTTACTAAAAATAAAATGGTTGAGAAACATTAAATAATGATTTTAGTATGGGATAAGTTTGATGTACATAATATATACATTATAGTGGTTAAGAGAGCCACCACCGATATAGATGGTAGATTTTTATTGGATTTTGAGTAAATTACAATGTTTATTTTTTCTACTTGTTTGCACCTATAACTAGTGAACATTTTGATATATATATTTCGTTTATTTAATTAATACCGTTAGATTAAATGAAATTAACTATTTAGGTAATGACCAAAAATTAAAAAGTAATTTATTGTAGTTTTTTAAAGTACAGTTATTATATTTACTATAATTATTTTTAATCAATAAATTCCTTTGTTTTCTCTCTTATACTCACTTTTGTTTATCTTTTTTACTTTTTAGTTACTTAAATTATTATTATTATTATTATTATTATTATTATTATTATTATTATTATTATTATTATTTCAATTCGAGAAGAAATTTTATTTAAGTGATATAAATTGTCACAATAATTATTTTTGAAATTTCTATTTCAAAATTTAACTTTTAATTATATGTATAGAAATGGGTAATTAAACCAATTATAGTTTTTTAGCCATTAAATTTAACGTTATCATAAAATTTGTAAATACACACCATTTTTAATTTATAAAAAAATATTACATCAATAATATTATTATTTTTATTTTTTTATTATTCTAAATCTAAATAAAATAGTTTATACTTGATATTTTATAATTGATGCTTGTATTATTTATTATTTTATTTATTTAAACTAAGAGATTTCCTCTTCTCTTTTTACTTTATTTGATTTTATTTATTTTAAATGTTTATTTCTCAATTTGAACAGTCAAAAAAGCATATTTTTGTTTTAAGATTCGTGTAATACATATAATAGAAGTTAGATAACTTCACACTTTGAAAATCACTTTACCATGTAAAACGACTTTCATGTTAGACGTTTTCGTGAGTGGATATATAACAATAAGAAAGAGACTATGACTATTGACATAAATTTAATTTTATTAATTAAGAAAAGTTGATATTTGAAAAATCATAAGCTTACAATAGTCTTCAACTATTAGTTCCTATAATTCCCAAAATTGGTTGTTTTTATAGAAGGAAATAGTGAAAAATTGCACAAGGATAAGAAAATGAAATAGAATAGGGTCATTTGATGGGAGGTTATTTACATTTAAGCCCATCCGCTTTAGTTATTTATTTTTTTAGTTTTTTACACTTCATCCCAATTTAGTTTTTTTTTTCATTTTTTTTCTTTTTCCACCTTATTTATTTTGGTGATTGGTTTATATTGTCATTACTCTTTATTGATCTTCATTTAATTATTAATGAAATAAAACTCTATTTATCCTCCAAATGCCTTGTGAGTTTAAATTACTATTACCGATCTTTATCTGCTAATATATTTGTTACTCATAGGTAAGTGAAGATATAATATTAAATAAAATATCGATCATTACGTAATTTCTTCCATTGATTATATATAGAAAAAGTCAATTAGATGGTATCGAAAATTATTATCAAATTACTAGAAAGTTGATAATGAACACAAAATGAATATATTAATTTCCTACTTCTTCCAATTATTTTAAAAGTTTTTAACTTCAATTGAAAAATTATCAAAATATATTACCGATTTAATATTTTATATATATATAGAGAGAAATTAGAAATAAAGCCCTGCTGATCATTATACATGTTACCAAACTAAAACTACATCACCTTACTCAAAACTAGTGCTTTCCTAAATGAACGTTGACCGTAATAATTTTTTAAAATTAGACTAAAATGCAAAATTTAAAATTTAAAAAAAAATGGAAGTGAAATGTAATTAACCATTTGAATTATACATATGTGAGGTGAAGGAGGAAGTGGTCCCATGGTCGGAAAGTCGAAAATGACCCAACCAATAGCAAAGGCGTGACGGCAGTTGGAAAGGGCACCTTTGTCTTGTTATTATTATTATTATTATTTTGTCATTAAGAACACGTCATATGAATATCCTTTCGGCACATAAAAAGGACTTGTAATTATTACCATAAGTAGTTGTTAGATAGAATTGCTTTTTTAATCTGCAAACAAAAACCAGATGGCTTGTTGGGTTACTGATTGGGCTTAGGCCCAATAACAAGTAGAAGCCCAAATATGAATCAAAAGCCCAAATATGTTTTCATTTCATTTCATCTCCCAGAAAAATATACTATTAATTTTTGGGTTTTATTAATTTATAAATACTGTTGTCAGATTTTTTTAATTTTCCCTCTCGTTTTTGTGATTCAGTTGATGCGATTTCTCCGCATTTCTCCGATTTAGTCTTCGCTGGTCTTCGCAATCCAAATTAACGAAAATGGTCAGTTCCTTCTTCTACTCATCAACTCTAATTCTGCTTGTTTTCGTTGAAATACTTCTGTTCGTACTTGTTTTGATAAAGATAGATCTGCTTTGCTGGGATGAAGTTTACTGTGTATTGGATGCAGATCTAAACTTGATCGGGTTACATGTGAACTGGGTTTGCTTTACATTTTCTTATTGTGCTGTCAAACTGATAAAGATCCGATTTTGAGAAAGTGTTTTTGGCTGTTGAATGTTAATTTTTGTATGTGTTGGTACAATTTAGATCTCAATTGGGGTTTTGCTAGCTGATGAAGCTAATTGAGCTGTTATGTTAAGAAGGGTTTGATCTCATTGTGTTTGAGATGTTTAGTTATGTAAGATATTTGGTTCAATGTGGTGTAAATCTAGGCTTTGCTGTTTGTATAGTATGTTATAAGTTGAAGAAGCTATTTGATCTGGTTTTGCAGGAGTCGTGTCCGTCGATAAAGAACATTCTTCTCCTGGATTCTGAAGGTAAACGGGTAGCGGTCAAGTATTACTCTGACGATTGGCCTACCAATGCTTTAAAGCAAGCTTATGAGAAAACTATCTTTACTAAGACCCAGAAGACAAATGCGCGCACCGAAGGTAACTATTCGCATTGAGATTTCTCTCAACATTTCATTGATCATGATTCATGATTTGTATTGTATATAGAATCAATTGTGTACCAAACAGCTTGAGTAGAGTTTGTCTTTATTTTGCATTGTTGACGTGGACAATATTTTGAAAAGGAAACTTGTATTTGTTGACAGTGGCAACATCTCTTTGTTGTTGGACTGGTTTCACTTTGAGTTGTTGTGTCCCCAGAAAGTTAATGTCAAATAGACTAATATATAGTTAGTTCTGATTCTGCAGCGGAGATAGCTATGTTTGAGAACAATGTTGTTGTATATAAGTTTGTTCAAGATCTTCACTTTTTTGTTACGGGCGGTGACAATGAAAATGAGCTGATCTTAGCACAAGTTCTTCAGGGATTTTTCGATGCTGTTGGCATTCTTCTAAGGTATTTTAATGATATTTTTGTACTTAAATATTTACAAGATTCTATCAAGTTTTCAATTGTTAATTAGTCATACTGTGTTCCAGAGGCAATGTGGATAAGAATGAAGCTCTTGAGAATCTGGATCTCATTTTATTATGCATGGATGAAATTGTCGATGGCGGGTATGAATGATTAAACGCTCCTTTTCTTCCTCAATCCTTGCATCTGTTTTTCTGTTATCCGATTCAATCATGGAAGAATCATAATCCTGAGCTAGCTTTATGTAGTTTTTAGTTAATTGATTCGTATATTGTGCAGTATCATACTGGAAACTGATGCGAATGTTATTGCGGAGAAAGTTTCAAATCACAGTATGGACTCTGGAGCTCCTTTGTCTGAGCAGGTATTTAATCTTTTGCTTTACCTTCTTTTATGAATCAGAATTGTCACATAACTGACAATCGTTTTGCCTAATTATAATCTATCTATGTACTTGCAGACAATAAGCCAAGCCCTGGCCACTGCTCGTGAACATTTAACAAGATCCCTTCTCACTTGATGAAATCACCTGATCAAGCAGAAGAAAGAGGACTTCAATTTCTACATGCCAGTTTTGTATTATATTCAGTGTTGGTTTCCTTACATTACTGGCGATTTGTGATGCAAAATGATACGATTGGATTTTGGCACTTAATTCTTTCTCTAGTAGATTTACAGTGTGAATTGTTTTGTATTTTATGTGACTACTGGTCAAGTGGGGTTATAATTTTGAATTCTGAAGTTCATTATTAGCACTGACTATGGCAACTTCAAATTAATTTTTTTAGTGACATTGTTGGACTATGAGCTGCGGTCATTTTAGGTCACTCGGTGCTGCAATCGTTGACAATATTTGAGTGAAATTTTGACACACATTTTGACTAGCATTTATCACTGTTATTATCTCTAAATCGAAAGCTTATCTCTGGTACTAACCCACTATCTTCTTTTACCTATATATATCAATGGTAGTTCTCAAGCAACAGCACAAACCAACATGAGTTCACCAACAATAGCTTTATGTTCTTCACTCTTCCTCCTTGTTTTTCATCTCAGTCCATGCAGCAACATTCGAAATTCGAAACCAGTGCTCGTACACTGTCTGGGCCGCAGCAGTTCCAAGCGGTGGCCGCCGACTAGATAGAGGTCAAACATGGACCATCAACGTCGGAGCAGGAACTAAACAAGCTCGTATCTGGGCAAGAACCAAGTGCACATTCAATGCAGCTGGCCAAGGTAGTTGCGAGACAGGTGACTGCAATGGGTTACTACAGTGCAGAGCATTTGGTAAACCTCCAAACACATTAGCTGAATATGCACTAAACCAATTCAACAACAGGGACTTTTTCGACATATCTCTTGTCGATGGGTTCAATGTTCCTATGGACTTCAGCCCTGTAGGAGGCCGTTGCCGTGGAATCAGATGTACTTCGGACATCAATGGACAGTGCCCCAATCAACTCAGGGCACCAGGTGGGTGTAATAACCCATGTACGGTTTTCAAAACCGATCAGTACTGCTGCAATTCTGGCAGCTGTAGCCCTACAAATTACTCGAGATTTTTCAAGCAGAGATGCCCTGATGCTTATAGCTACCCTAAAGATGATCCTACGAGTACTTTCACTTGCCCTGGTGGAACTAATTACAGGGTAGTTTTCTGTCCTTGAGACAGATTTGACTATGCAGTAACCTAGTACTATTATAAGAATAAATCAAGCTTTTAATAATGCAACTGCCCTCATAAGCTTGTACTGTATCAAGAGATGTTTTCTTTTGAAAAAGAAAGCAAAACTATTTATAACAATGGTGATGTCGTAGCATGAAATGGTTATATACCTGATTATCATAGAGTAGTCACACATGCAGATTATATAATTCAAATCAACTTGAAATGTTGTATGAGAACCAGAGAAGAATAATTACTTAATTATACAAGTATCAGTAGTAGTCTAATGTACATTGAGTTCCTTTTATCATTGCATAAAATCCTATTCAATGCTATGCTCTTTCACATCACATTCCAGAACAGAGAATTTACTGCTCTCCTGTCTTATTTGTGAACTCTAGAATTACCTTGCGTGAGGCTAGATGCTGTTATCTATATTGCAGATTGGAAGATCATCTCTGCAAGTTCCTGCAGTGTTCAAAAAAAATTTCTGTTAGATGCGAACAAATCGCAAACAAAACTCCAATAGTAAGAAACTATATAGGAAGATGGCATAAGAGGGAGGAAATTAGTTTAATCAAACTAAAACAATGATTAGCAAATAAAATACTCTCCGCAACAATATGTAGAAACAGTAATCTTCAGACATTTAGATTATATAACCATCTCCAGAAGTTTATTCTGTTCAATAGGGAAAACCTTATCATGTATGAAAATAAGCAAACCATCTAATAAATAAGCTATTTTAAATGTTCCAAGGAAAATGGGAGGTATATGATACCTGCTTGGCAGAAGGAACCTTTGGTTCTCCCCATTCCATGGCCTTCTTCTCTAGCATTTCAAAATCAGCTTTGCCAGCCTGTTAAAGTTGCACCAGTGTTGTCTTAGCCAGAGAAGATATTATGAGTGAAACAAAGCAACCATCGTATAACAATAAGAAACGGTACCTCTACTAATCTACCAATTTCTGAGTCAAAGCTCTGATATCGCTTGCAGACAAGATCCTCCAGAGCCCCATCCTGAGTTTCATACATTAAATCCATTTGTGCAATAAAGACAATAAAGAATTTATACTTATGAAAGTGAAATAAGAGATCACCTCAATGAGCTTGGCAACGTTTCTAAGTCCACGGGCTAGGGTATCCATTCCAGATATGTGAGCAATGAACAAATCTTCAACATCCGTACTTTCTCTTCGCCTAAAATTATCATGTAGAGTTAGTTCATTACTTTAGCAGGAAGTAAACATAGTAAATAAACAAATCTAACATAACATGAATGGATTAATGCAAATGTTACAAAGAATCAAACGGAGAGACTAACAATTTTGCATCAAAGTTGAATCCTCCTGGAGCTAACCCTCCCTGCCATAAAGAAAAGTGAAATCAACTCTATAGCATCCAATGTCAGTATATTCAAATTCCATAGATTTAAAGAGGTCAATCATTATATACATTTCTCACTACACTGAGCATAACCATGGTTGCCTCTTGAATATCTGTCAGAAACTGATCAGTATCCCATCCTGCAGCAATGAGAACATCTCCGCATTAAATATAATACGTCCAACACCAAATTCTCAGAGCATATACAAAATTCAAAAGAGGCACAATTGTCCATACCAACTTGAGGATCACCAGTGTTAGCATCAACATTTCCTAGCAGACCATTGATTCTTGCAGTCTCAAGCTCATGATGGCAACTGTGCCCAGATAAAGTAGCATGGTTGCATTCAATATTCAGTTTAAATTCATCTGTAGAAGGATTTTAAGCAAACAAAAAGTTAAATCATCTTTACTAAATTAGAAAATATCCAACATATCAGCTGCAATTTTTTTTTCCCTGGTTAGAAGTTCCCCAGAAGATTATTTAGTCAAAGCTGAATACTACCTACGAGACCATATTTCCGCAAGAAATTGGCTGATGTTGCAGCATCCCAGTCATACCTAGTAAATTACACAGATAAGTAAAGACAGTGGGATCATAACGTTACACTGATTATAATGTAACTAAAAGTAAAACATACTGATGCTTGGTAGGTTCTTGAGGCTTGGGTTCAATTAAGAGAGTCCCTGAGAAAACAATGAAACCGAGGTTTATGAGACTTATTGATCTAAGAAAACCAATTAAAGGTAGGGTAAAAAAGTAGAAAAGTGACCAATAAGAAGAAAGCACAAGTTCCTTTAAATTTTGATGTATTTCAGTTGACCCAAAGAGAAAAAGGAGTACGTGAACCTCGTGCAGCAAATTGAAAATGAAAACAGTACCCCATATTTTTTTAAAATAGCAATAGACTCATAAAGCAAAATCATTACAGGAGGGAAGGAGAATGAAAAGATACCATTGAATCCAATCTTCTTCTTGTAGGCAACAGCGGCTTCCATAAATCTAGCCTGTTAGAGATAAAGGAGTCATAATATTATGATCAAATAAAACATGAAAATAGTAGCATCAAATCCAAACATAATTCAAGAAGTAAATGGAATTTTGCAAACAATTTAGTTTAATACAAACAATGAATACTATGTAAAGGATACCTAATGAACATACCATGTGATCAAGTTCTCTTCCCATATCTGTGTTCAACAGAGTTTGATAACCCTCACGACCGCCCCAGAACACATAATTTTCACCCCCTAAATAATGCGTGACCTGTGGAATTCAGGTATTTCAAGAATTAGCAACTTGTGGAAATCACACAGTTCTGTCACAACATATAATATTGATAGAAAAGATATAACTACTGAAAAGAATGAATCAACTGAACCACTCACCTCCATGGCTTTCTTGACCTGCGCTGCAGCATATGCATACACACCAACTTCAGAGCTGCAACAAGTTATGAAGACATACATTAATTAATAGGAAGGGCGATAGAAATCATTCAAGTTCACTGTAAGATAAAAGAAATTAAGGATTCTATATGTGTTACCTAGTGGCAGCACCATGCATATATCGAGGATGCAAAAATAATTGAGCTGTTCCCCACAAGGGATGGATTTTTGTTCCCTGCATATTTACAGAAAAGAACTTTCAACGAAATGAAACTGAGATCCATGCGGCATTCTCACATCCCAGTAAACCATTAAGAAGGAAACACAAATTCAAGAGAGCTAGAAAGCATGGAGGCAATCAGGAAGATCAAATATGAGATTGTGTAACTCAGCTAACATGACAACAGGAACAATTGGGCTTCATAAAATTACCTGAAGCTCTTTAGCAAGGGCCACTACTTCGTCTAAGTTTTTATTAGTTTCCTGTTACAAATCAAACATAGATCAAATTACATTTGAATTTACAAATTTTAGAAGAGCAACAAATATTAGAAATCAAATCACTTCAAAGAGAAAAGTGTTGCTTAGGGGAATTACACCTTCACTAAAAGATTGTAAGTAGATGAAGGCAGTTAACATTATAACCTTAAACTTAGAAATCACCCACCTCCAAGGTTTTGGCATCTGGAGCTATATCTCTATCGTGGAAACACCAGAAATCAACTCCCAGCTTCTTGATAAACTCAAAGTTGGCTCTCACTGTATTAAAAACCAGAAAATGGGGCAAACCCGAATGCATTTTCAGTATCCAATCAATTGTTAAATAATGAAACAACAATTTAGTAAACATAATAAGAATTTCTTACTTCGTCTTTTGGCCATGGCCAAAGAATTGGTACCATCTTCCCAAGGCCAAAACTTAGTACCGGAACCAAACGGATCAGCTCCAGTTCCACGGAATGTGTGCCAAAAGGCAACACTGAATCGAAACCAATCCTGCCCATTAACAACTTGATCAGAAATCAAGTACTTCTATCCAAAAGCTGAAAGTCAAATCACAAAAAGATACCTTCATTTTCTTCCCCAAAATCTCTTCTTCTGCATTATACCACTTGTAAGAAAGTGGGTTTTTGGTAGATGGACCCTAAAAAAAATAGATAAAGAGATTATCTAGACCATAATCACAAACATTATTTAGTACATACAAACAACCAAAAAAAAAACATCACATACATACACACACCACTCATACCATAACAAACTGTACATCTACATAAAATATTCCCTAACCAACTTTAAATAATATTAATCAAAACCAATCACAATCCAGCCTTTTTACCTCATACTTAATATTAGGAATGCCAGGGAAGAACTCCCCTTCCCAATCATCAGAATCAGCACATTTCTCACTGAGATCAGCAGGACATGTAGGTGGAGCACCAGCAATCTGAAACATTGTAAAAAAAAAAATCCAAAATCAAATTACACAATCCAATCCAGCTCTCAACACACAAAACAAACAACAAATCAGCAATTGTTAACTAAGTTTGCTTCATTACCACCAAAGAAGACACCAGATTCAAAATTAGAATCAGCAGCAACAGCCTCCTAACCTCCATCTTTCCCCTACCTAAACCAAATTAACTCCACAAGGTCAAACATAACCAACAAACACAAGACAGATCAAGTTCCATCTCCATATCTCACAAATACAAGCTTAAACCAAAAAATTCAAAAACAAAAAACTATCATCGTTGAAGTGTCAACGAAATCAAAACTTACTAATCAAACTGAGAGAAGAGCTGTAATTACTTACGGACACAGAAGTCTGAAGTATGGTAGCAGAAGAACACAAACAACAGTCCCCGTCGAGTTTATCTACTTCAAATCGGATGAGATTGTAATTTAAATGAGATTGATTTAGCGGAATTTTATATTAACACGACGACGAGTCACCGCCACGTGCGTACGGATTTGAACGCAATCACATTTATTTTATTACCCTTCCTGTCAACGCCTTTTCATACTCTTTTGTTTAGATTGGGGGATATTTTTGTCAATTAAGAGACCTTTTATAGGATAAAATGGATAGATCTTTATAATTAAAGACAGATAAAGATAAGTTTAGATTTAGAACAGAATTTACGGCATGTTGAACTAAAACTTTCATGATTTATTATGTTATTTTTAAAAAATATATTATTATTATTTTTAACGAAAATATTAATATTGTACCAGATGATGAGATTTTAATTATTTGGAATTTCAGTGAAATTGAAATGATAGCTTTAAGAGTCCTACTCTATTAAACACTAGTTAATAGTCCGCGCTTTGCGCGGTGTTTGTTTGTATTTGATTGTAATAAAAAAAAAAATTATTTTAAATATTTTTATATATTAGAATAAAAATATACGACAAATTTTATGTATAATGTGATTAGAATAATATAGTTTATATACAATATATAATTTCATATTAAATAACTACTCATACTTAAGATGAAGTATTTGATTTGATTTTAATTTTTAGTTCAGTACCATGAAAATATAATTTTTTTTTTTATCAATATAGAGAAATCTAAAGTGATTGAGCACCATTTTAATCAAGTGAAATTTATAATCAAGTGCCAACTTTCCTCTAAAATAAATTTTGAAAATATCATCAAATGAAAACAGTAAAAATTGGACCCTCATAAAACTGATTTCAATGAGAGATCATAATTCATTACTCTATTTTAGACAACAATTATATGTTATTCATCGCTCTACTTTGAAAAAAAAAATTTATGTATTAAATTTTATTGGATAAAATAATTTTTTCTTCTAATGTTATATTTTCTTTTTGTTTTTCTTTATTTTAATTATGAAAAAAATAATTTGAGTATTCGTTACTTTTTTTAATTATGTATAAATAAATAAATATAAGATGGAAAAGCAAACTTGTGTGTATACTGTAAAAAATTTTTAAATTGATTAATATGATTTATAATATTTATGGTGTTTTAAATTTATTTTATTAAAAATAAAGTAATTGAGTTATGGACTATAATAATTACATCTATATTTTTTAGTAATATAATTTGGAGAACCCGAAAAATCTTGATATTTCTCTATTTTAGACTTTCAACCACCTAAGTGGATAATTAAATAAATAAACAAAATCTAAAAAGAAAATGAGGATGGAGTGAGATTAAGTAATGAATATATGTCATTATGTGAACTATGTATTTTGAGCGATTATATGCTTATTTTCAAAATGTTAATTATAATTTAAATGTATCATTTTATATTAGAGTTTATCAGCATTTTTACCATATAATTTCAAATTCCAAATATATGGTTATAATTTTTTGATTTGGTCAACTAATCTACAGGTTATAGTTGGAAGAGTCATACATATAATAGAAGGTACACAACTATCATAATTTTAATAAATTATCCATTAGTATAAAGCATATAACTTATTATTCAAATTACAATTTATTAATTTTGTTCGCATAGTTATTATTCAAAAGTTTTAGAAATATTATAATCAATTAATTTGACATTTCCATTATTACTCATTTTGATATCTTATTATAATACTATTTATTTTTCAAATCAATTTTATTTAATCAAGCTAATTAAATACACAATTAAGTTAATTTATCCTTTTAATATCCATTAATTAGAACATTAATTAAAATCTTTTCAATTTTTTTAACTTTTTATTATTTTTCAAATTTTATTTATTGTCATTTACTATAAATAAATTAAAGGCAATGTTTCACATTTCCTAATCCTATTATTTTATTATTATTATTATTATTATTGTAATACATGTGAAGATTAATTAATTATAAATAAAATTGAGAAATATAATTTTTTTAATAATGTTGTAGGTTTCCATATATAAATGTAAAATGAAAAATCAATATTAACTATAAATTAAAATATATAAATGATTCCAATCAATATTCAATTTAAAAGTTTAATAATTAATAAGTATTATTTTTTCATGTCAATAGGTAAATGTTTTTAGGAATATTGAGCATTACTATAAAATATCTCTTGCCAATTATAAATTTCTCAGGTAAGTTGAATTTAAAAAGATATCAAATAAAATTAAAAGAAAGATTATAATTAAATGTTGACTTTATTATCATTTATTCAATATAAATGTGTATTATGTTGATTTGGACGTTATAATAATTTAAAAAATTCAAAATTTTTAAAATTAAAAGGAATATATTAATTTATAAATTCCAATATATATATATAATAGAAGTAAAACTAATTAAATATAATTTTGACCATTGATTTACCGAATCAATTTTTCTAATTCTGGAAATAAACATTACAACACAAAAATTATCTTGAGAAAAATTTATGTGTAAAAGAAAAATAGATACATAATTAGATATTAAATTATAATTTAAAATTCAAATTATTATAAAATTATTATTTTTTGAATACATTATTATAAAATATTTTATTTTTATTTTCATTGACCAATAAAAAATAAATAAAGTAATTTTATTATAAAATAAAAATGAAAGCAACAAATTCCAATAACTTTCAAAACAAAATCATTTAAAAGAATATGTAATTGTTGGTCTAATTAATTATTAGTCTAATTAATTATTAGTCTTCATTATCCATCTTCTCATCCTCATCGTTCTCGAAGTGAAAGAAACATGACCTAATAAAAGAGAGAAAAAAAAATGTTATATAATTAAAAATAAATAAATAGTAATTTTTATAGAAAATAAATATAAATAAATAAATAGTAAAATTTTTAGGACATAACTCTTACCATTTTTACGTTTGGAGTGTTACAAAAGAATAATATCGAACATATTATACTGGTTCTGGATTTCATACAAATATTTAATAATAAAAATAAAAAAAGAGAAATAACACAAAATATAAAATAACACAAGAAAATAAATTGAAATTCAAATCTTACCGTTTGAATGCTGAAAATACAGAAGAGAAATACCTGAAAACAAAAAGGTCAAATCAATTTTTAAAGTTTAAAGATAAATAAATGTTTGCATATCAAAAGAAAAAAATTATATAAAAAAAAGGACGATAACCAAAACAGTAAAATAAGGAAATGATTGAGAGGAAAATATACTTCGATTCGTGGGAGGAATCGAAGAAGACGACTAAGAATTTCAAAAGATAAATCCAAGAAGAAGACTATGAAATGAACAGAATAACTTGAAAAATAGCTTTTTATAATAATAAATTACTGGTAACGGAAGAGATTTTAGAAAATTAAAAGTCTTTTTTGCATTGATGCATATCATTTAATTGATAGCACATTGATATAATTTAAAGATTAAAGAAATACATGTAGTAGTGGTGTGAGATAATTAATTAGAATGAAACAATGTAATGCCACGTGTAACCATTTTATTTGCAAAGTAGCATCCAAATTCAAAAGTATCCATTTTAGTTGTTTTTCAACCCAACAGTGAAACGTGAGAGCGCCACGTCAGCGGTCAAAGTTTCTCCTTTATAATATATATAGATTGGTAATTAGACGTACAAGTACAAATAAGTAGAAAAATGATTGGAGAGTGATTTTCCACTCATACAAATATATTAAAATCACCTTGGGTTAATATTACCGTTTTAGTAGTTTAAAGTAGCGGTTTGAATAGTTACGGATGAAAATTTTAGAAGAAAAAATGATTATAAATTGTATATCTTGCTTTCTCAGTGTAGAGTATATGAATTTTAGAACCTCCAATTGAACTCTTGTTTATTTAACTTTCACGACCATGTTAGCTTACCATAGATTTTATGGCCCAATGTATATGTTAGAATCCTAGTCCAATTCATTTTTCTCAGGTCCAATATCTCTCACACTTCCAATCAAGCAGAATCTCGATTTGGGAATGAGGTTCAACTTTGACTTGAGATATTCTAATCGAATTGTCCTCAATGATTTTATTAACAAATCTGTGAATTGTTCATCTATACTAATATAACAAGTATCAAGTTCTCCTGAAGTTACTTTGTCTCGAAAAAAATGAATGTCAACTTCAATGTGCTTTGTTCGAGAATGTAAGATTGGATTTTGTGTTAATGATTATGCACCACTGTTATCACACTAGAGAATAGGACGATGAGAAAGTTTGAATCTAATTTCTGTTAGTAATGAATTCAACCACAATAGTTCAGTTAAGATGTATGCTATACTCTGCTTTGGTGTTTGATCGAGAGAATGTCTTTTACTTTTTGGAGGTCCAATAAACGACGTTGCCTCTCAGAAGGACAACACCACCTATGGTGGACTTCTTGTTGTCGCTTGATCCTACCCAATAGGAATCACTAAAGTCTTGAAGATCTAAAGGAACTGAGGAGGGTCTGAAGAAGTGTTCCAGATCAACTATCCCTTTTAGGTAACGTAAAACCCTTTTACAAGCTATCCGATGTGTTGTTAAAGGATTTGCTAAAAATTGAGTTAACTTATTTATTGCAAAGATAATGTCTGGGCATGTGTGATAGAGATACTACAAGGCTCCCACGATACTTCTCTATTGAGTAGGATGTTCAAAAGAGATTCCATTATGACAAGAAAGGTTGGATCCAACCGATTGAGTCAAACATGTTCACAAGATGGAGAAGATCATAAACATATATGCTCTGTGAAAGGTGCAAGCATATTTATTTTGGTACACTTCAAAACCCAAAAAGTGTTTTACAGTTCCTAATGACTTGAGAACAAACTGTGTTTGTAGTTTCTGAATGATTTCTTAAATTGTTTACTTAGAATTTCCAGTTACTAGTAGATCATCAACATACGCCATTAGGATAGTGATAATGTCATTATTGTGTCTATAAAAAAGAGAAGTGTCTGAAACTGCATTGTTTTAACCCCAATTAAAATAAGCTTGTTTCAGTGTAGAGTACCAGATTTGTGCAGCTTGCTTGAGACTATAGAGTGTCTTGTCCAGTTTACACACATGGGTAGGAAAATTAGGATTTTTGAACCCCTGAGGTTGATATATGTAGACTGTCTCCTGTAGAGTACCATTTAATAAAGTGTTGTTGATATCGATTTGTTGAATATCCCAACCATGGGACACTGCTAAAGAGAAAATAACCTTGATGGTAGATGGTTTTACAAATAGGTTGAATGTATCTATGAAGTCTCTTCCAGGATTTTGGTTAAAGCCCTTTGCCATAAGTCTTGCTTTGTGTCTTTCAATGGTTCCATCTGGATTATATTTGTTACGAAAAATCCATTTTGTGGTCAAAGGATTCACTAACGAACAAAAAGAAATCAAATGCCATGTTTTGTTTCGCACTAGAGTATCATATTCATCCATCATAGTAGCTTTCCAAATAGGATCACTCAAAGCTTGATCCACAGTGTGAGGTTTTGAAGTAGAAGTAGGACTCAAGGCAATGGAGTAAAATTTTTTATTTGTATATACTAGACTTGACTCTTGTCTACATAAAGTGAATATTTTGAGTGGTGGGAGGTATAGGTTATGATGAAGGTTGAGTGGCAGATGATAAGGAATGTGATGAGAAGTGGATGTTGTATAGTTGTATTAGAGAAAATAAAATACGAATGAAAGAGCTTACCTCTCTATTTGATTGCGAAGACGAAACTATAGGGAATCCATTTGTCAAGATTGTATTAGGGGTAATCTGTTGATACCTTAGGGCAGAGGAAATAACTGAAAGTGGAAGAGTAGATGATTGTGTAGGTGAAGTTGAATGATTTTGAGTAGAGAACATGGACACGTATAGGAATTCATTCTCATTGGATACAACATGTCTAGATATGTATACCTTACTTTGAGGGGAGAGATACTTATAACCTTTGTGAGTTACACGGTAGCCAATGAATAGACATTTCATGGTATCAAAGTCAAACTTATGTTTGTTGTATAAGCATGACGTGTGTCGAATCCGTCAAAATATAATTCCTGCAAATAATAGTATAGAGAAGTAGGGTCGAGTCCACAGAGAACGTGATGTAGGGCATAACTTTTTAGTTTTTTTTTTATTGTTTTAGGATTAGTTTTTATTTGTTTCCTATTGCTTTAGGATTAGTTTCTTATTTATTTCCTAAAGGTTTTCCTAGTTTGATATTATTCCTTTTCCTAATAGGTTTGGTTATCTAGATAGTTTAGGATTAGGATTAGTTTGAGCCTATTTAAAGACTGCCAGTTTTAATTGTTATTCATTCTATTCATCAATATAATTCAGTTTTATTATATTAGTTTATCTTTCGCCTTAGCTGCAACATTCTTTCGCCTTAGTTGCGAACTATTTCCGCTGTGCTTCATCAATTGGTATCAGAGCAAGGTTTCCCCTTATCCGATGGCCAAGGATGGTTCAAGTGGTTCCAAAACTTCCGACAACGATCAGAAGTTCATACAAATCGATGAGCGGTTAACCGACATCGAACAACAATTTGACAGAAGATTGAAACTCCTAGAATCCAACTCTGACAGACGAATTGGCACTATTGAGAAACGGTTCGACAGTTTGGAATCAAGTATTAAAACCTTGGAACATACAATGTCCGCAATGATGCTTAACTCCGGTCAGACAATCCAACCAACCGGTGACAGCAACTTCTACCATGGGCCCCATGAGCAGTCCCAAGGAGACTCACGAATTGAAACCATTAGATCAACCCCCTTTTCGGCGCCGGCCGACCAAGACCCTCAACCGTCCGGCATCAATCGGTCCTTCGATCAACTAGGGCAAATAAACCCTAACCCTAAAACTTCAATTGGGTTTCATGAAAACCCTAACTATTCAATGGCGGCAGGGCAAGGTGTGACAGCCTCCAGATCGACTGGCAATGACGACTTCCGGTGAACTGTCAACGGCGGCGAGATATTTCGGCGACCCCCAAACGACAATGGAGTACTTCGATCTCATAATTTTCAACCCTATTTCGCGGACTCTAGCCCAATAGTCACCTCCCAACCTAACTTTGGAAACCCTAACGCATACCAACGAGGTGAGCGACGAGTTTGTAGGTGGCCGAATGTTGCTAGCGGGTTTGAGGACTCTTCCGACGAAGAGGAACTAGTAAACGCAGCCCCTAATGCTGCAGGTTATCAACCGCGATATCAAGATCGTGAGTTTAAGATGAAGATGGACCTACCCGTATTTGATGGGAGACTTAATATTGAAGAATTTCTTGATTGGGTACAGAATGTTGAGAATTTCTTTGATTATCTTGAAATCCCAGAAGATCGACGCGTTAAACTTGTGGCTTACAAGTTGAAAGCGGGAGCCTTGGCATGGTGGGAACAAGTACAATTCAACCGACAGCGTGAAGGAAAACAACGAGTTCGTACATGGGAAAAGATGAAGCGACTACTTAAGCATCGATTTTTGCCGCCTAACTACGAACAATTCCTTTACCAATAATTCCAAAACTGTCGACAAATGAACCGAAAAGTTGCTAATTATACTGAGGAATTCTATCGGTTGAGTGTGAGGTGTAACTTGAATGAGACTATGAACCAACAAGTTGCTCGATATATTGGGGGATTAAAGATGGAGATCCAAGACGCATTGAGCTTCCAACATGTATGGACATTATCAGATGCGGTCAATTTTGCTTTCAAAATTGAAGCTCAATTGGATCGTCGAGTCAATCGAAGTTCTACAAACTTGCGAAGATACACTCCTACTTTACCGACACAGAAAGAACACTCAACCATGGACAATAATGACAATCCTACCTCCTCAGCTCCTCTGAAGCAAGGAAAGAATACTAATACAGTCCCAAATCAATCTGCAACACCTAATCGGCAGCAAACTCGACCAAATTCCAACCCTTATGCAAGACCAAATTTGGGCAAATGCTTCCGTTGTAATCAGAATGGACATCTTAGTAACAATTGCCCCAATCGTCGATCGGTGAACATCATTGAAGATGAAGGAGATACTAGAGAGTGTGGTATGGTGGAACAAGAAGAAGACTCTTTCTATGAAGGTGCTGAATTTGTAGAAGAAGATGAAGGAGAGCCTATTAATTGTGTCGTTCAACGTGTCTTACTTGCACCAAAAAAGCTTGAGGACTCGCAACGACATAAGATCTTCAAGACCAAATGTACGATCAATAATAAGGTCTGTAATGTTATTATTGATGGTGGAAGTAGTGAGAATGTGGTATCCAAGGCACTAGTTAAGTTGTTAAACTTGAAGACGGATAAACATCCTAGTCCTTATAAGATATCGTGGATCAAGAAGGGACCCGAAGTACAAGTAACTGAGGCATGTAAGGTACCTTTAACTATGGGTAAGTACTACAAAGATGAGGTCAAATGTGATGTAGTCGAGATGGATGCATGTCACGTACTTCTCGGACGACCGTGGATGTATGACGTAGATGTCAATCACAAGGGGCGTGACAATATCTACATGTTTTGGTGGTATGGTACGAAAGTGGTGTTGTTACCTCAAAAAACAGGAGAGGAACCTCAAAGAAAGAGTAGTGGCAATGTTAACACTGTTGGACAACTATTCTCAACTATATCCGGTGCTGAATTTCTCGAAGACATTAAAGAGCCTGCATCCTTTGTGGCATTAGTTGTCAAAGGTTCTCATACAAAGGAAACATGTACCCCTCCAAAAGTTCAATCATTACTAGAGGGATTCCAAGATTTAGTCCCTATTGATTTACCTAGTGAGCTGCCACCGATGAGGAACATCCAACATCATATTGACTTTACACCTGGTGCTACTCTTCCCAATTTACCACACTATCGTATGAGCCCAACTGAACATGAAGAGCTACAACGTCAAGTTAATGACTTGTTAGACAAGGGGTTGATTCGAGAAAGTATGAGTCCATGTGCAGTTCCTGCACTACTTACACCAAAGAAAGATGGAAGTTGGAGAATGTGCATAGATAGTCGCGCAATAAACAAGATCACGATCAAGTATCGATTTCCCATACCGCGACTTAGTGACATGCTCGACAGGTTAGCTGGGGCTAATATATTCTCTAAGCTAGACTTACGAAGTGGCTATCATCAGATTCGTATTCGGCCTGGGGATGAATGGAAAATAGCCTTCAAGACTAAAGATGGGTTATACGAGTGGCTGGTAATGCCTTTTGGACTATCAAATGCACCTAGTACTTTCATGCGCCTCATGAACCAAGTTCTTCGACCTTTCATTGGAAAATTTGTGGTGGTCTATTTCGATGATATCCTCATCTATAGTCACAACGAGGAGGATCACTTGGCTCATCTTAAGGAGGTCTTGGTAGCTTTAAGGGAGAATAAATTATACATAAACTTAAAGAAGTGCAACTTCATGACTGATTGTCTTTTGTTTCTCGGGTTCCTGGTAGGCAAAGATGGAATACAAGTAGATGAAACCAAAGTGAAGGCTATACAAGAGTGGCCAGCCCCTCACACTGTTCGAGAGGTACAAAGTTTTCATGGCTTAGCTACCTTTTATCGACGTTTCATTAAAGGTTTCAGTACAATCATGGCACCTATAACTGATTGCTTAAAGAAAGGCCAATTTCAATGGGGAAAGAGGCAAGAAGATAGCTTTCGTTTGATAAAAGATAAATTATGCTCTGCTCCCGTCTTAGCCCTCCCAAGCTTTGACAAGATCTTCGAAGTTGAATGTGATGCCTCGGTGCAAGGCATAGGAGCTGTTTTATCTCAAGAAGGGAAACCGATTGAGTACTTCAGCGAAAAGGTTAGTGAGGCTCGACAAAAGTGGACTACTTATGAGCTAGAGTTCTATGCGGTTATTCGAGCATTGCAACATTGGGAACATTATTTGGTCCAACGTGAGTTCGTATTATACACTGACCATCAAGCTTTGAAATACATAAATTCTCAAAAAACAATCAATAGAATGCATGCTCGTTGGATTACTTTCATGCAAAAGTTCACCTTTTCCATCAAGCATAAGTCCGGACAAATGAACAAAGTAGCAGATGCTTTGAGCCGTCGTGCCTCTCTATTGGCTACTATCAGCACAGAAGTGGTGGGATTTGATGTTCTTAAAGATACTTATGTCAATGATGAAGACTTTAGTAAGGTTTGGTTTAGTTGCCAAAACAAGGAATTCAATGAAGATTTCTTAATTCAAGAAGGCTACTTGTTTAAAGGCACACGACTTTGTATTCCTCGTTCTTCCCTTCGAGAAATTCTTATTAGAGAGCTGCATGCCGGGGGTTTAGGAGGGCATGTTGGGCGTGACAAGACAATTAGTTTGGTGGAGGAAAGATTCTATTGGCCACAACTCAAAAGAGATGTTGGGCGCTTTGTTCAAAGCTGTCTAGTTTGCCAACGAGCCAAGGGACAATCTCAAAATACTGGTCTTTACACGCCATTGCCAGTTCCTGAAACTATTTGGCAAGACTTGACTATGGATTTTGTCCTCGGATTACCACGAACTCAAAGAGGTGTAGATTCGGTGTTTGTAGTGGTTGATCGTTTCTCTAAGATGGTTCACTTCATTCCTTGCAAGAAGACCTCAGATGCATCCCATATAGCGCACTTATTTTTTCGTGAAGTTGTGCGCTTGCATGGAATTCCCAACTCAATCACTTCTGATAGAGATGTCAAGTTCCTTAGCCATTTTTGGAGAACACTCTGGAGAATTTTTGATACATCTTTGAAGTATAGTAGCACTAGTCACCCCCAAACAGATGGGCAAACTGAAGTAGCCAATCGTTCACTTGGTAATATAATTCGATCTGTTTGTGGTGACAAGCCAAGACAATGGGATGTCGTCCTTCCGCAAATAGAGTTTGCTTTCAATAGTATGCCTAATCGTTCTACAAAGAAGACACCTTTCGAGATTGTATACACGAACATCCCAAGGCATACAGTGGATTTGATCCGTCTTCCATCATCAATGACCACCAACTCTAATGCGGAAGAATTGGCTGAACGGATCCACAAGATTCATCAAGAAGTTAGAGAAAATCTTGAAGAGGCGAATCTACGCTACAAGAAGGCAGCTGATCAACATAGACGTTTCAAGGATTTTCATGTCGGTGATTTAGTGATGGTACACCTCCGAAAGCATCGTTTTCCTGTAGGAACATATTATAAACTTCAAGATAAGAAGATCGGCCCATTTCGCGTGTTGCAAAAGCTTGGAGACAATGCTTACAAGATTGATCTTCCCAACAACATGACCATATCCAATATCTTTAATGTGGCTGACATCTTCGAATACTTCCCACCGGATGAACTTTCATTGCACACAAAACTCGAGGACGAGTTTTTTCCAAGTGGGAGGGATTGATGTAGGACATAACTTTTTAGTTTTTTTTTATTATTTTAGGATTAGTTTTTATTTGTTTCCTATTGCTTTAGGATTAGTTTCTTATTTATTTCCTAAAGGTTTTCCTAGTTTGATATTATTCCTTTTCCTAATAGGTTTGGTTATCTAGATAGTTTAGGATTAGGATTAGTTTGAGCCTATTTAAAGACTGCCAGTTTCAATTGTTATTCATTCTATTCATCAATATAATTCAGTTTTATTATATTAGTTTATCTTTCGCCTTAGCTGCGACATTCTTTCGCCTTAGTTGCGAACTATTTCCGCTGTGCTTCATCAGAACGGTAATTGAAATCAATAATGATGGCGACCAAATTATCAACAAAATAAATAAAATGTGGGGGTTTGAATATTGAATCAAGATACGAATTAAATTAAGAAAAGTAATCAATTGATAGAAGCAATCCAGCAAAGCAATTCTAATCCTTTACGTGTTGATCATTGAATCTAATGATAAATTATATCATTCAACAGACATAGTTATAATTGTCGACTCGGCGCCTAACAATAAATCTTCTCTAACTTATTAGACTGATCGGACTCAACGCCTACTAACCAGCCACTAACCTAAACCGTAGGTTGTATTAAAAACTAGGAAGACCTATGCCCATAACAAATAAATCACTCAGCGCGCTTATTTAATTATGACAACGGGTTTTCACAGCACGACGTATCACGTTGTTTGCTACCAAAATTAATTAAATTAAACATGTACAGTTTAACCTAATCGAATAGCGGGATGCTAGAATAATCAATTAATTAACTGCGCAATTAATCAACTAAATATAAAAGCATATTCAACCTAAACCAAGTAGAGCAGAAAACACGTAGATGCTGAATAATATATATAATGAATATCAATTCTCACAACGAGTATAAAGGAAAGAAATTACTTTACTGGATTATGAGAGTTTAGCTAGCTGAGGGCACAGCTAGCATCATCATTCTGGAATTAAAAATGTACGTACAAAAATAAACTCAGAATAAAAACTCAGTGGATCCCGAAGATAGAAAATCTCACCTCCCCTTCTCTTTCTATCTCCAAACTAATATAATCTTATAATTGAAGTTTAAAAATCAAAATCCTAAAAAATCTAAACTGAGAAATTTGAATAAAATCTAAAAACGCTATTGAACTTGAATTTTGACTTCTTCAACATCTATTCCTTGTAAAATTGTCCTTTCAACCCTCACCCCTCTTAATTGCAAAATCATCTCCAATCTGCACAAAATCATAAAATAAAGCAATTAAGTATCAAATCCTTCAATTTAGTCCAAAATTAAGTAGGGAAATAAACATAAATAATGCATAATATGCACCCAATCAAAGCAAAGTATAGAAAAATAGTTACAACCAAAAGTTTTAAGATCAGAATAATTTGGTGGTTTATTGTAAAGTTTTTGAAATGGAGAAATTTGGCATTTATAAGGTGTAGGTATGTTGTTGATAAGATATATAGCTGTTGAAAATGCTTCAAACTAGAAATTGAGAGGCATGTTGACTTTGTAACGTCCCGATTTTGGGGCTAAACGATTTTGTAACTTTGAATCGATTTGATTTTTGAGTTTTGAACATTCTTTTGCGATGTTTGAACTAGTTTTGATTAATCAAAGTGATTAAATAGTTGATTGGATTGTTATAAGATTGCCTAGTAATGTTTCATTAGTGTTCCATCGAATTGGTAGCAGAAACAAAGTCGAACGAAGGAGGACATGAAGGTTGCAGCATTGGCCGTGTTGGCAACATAAGCCATATATCGCTAGCGCTGACAACATAGGCTTTATGTCGCTAGCAAACGAATTTTTCAAAGCCAAAGTGTTATTCTCGGGTTGCTCTAGCGACATAGGCCCTATGTTGCCAGACACCGAATCGAGGTTTTTAAACCTATTTTGGCCGAGTCTCTTTCATTCTCTTCATGTCATTTTCATTCTCTTATCTTGCGATTGTCTTCTCTCTCGAATCCCTCGTTATCGCTTCATCGACGCGACTCTGGTAAGTCTCCGATCAACTTTAATCGCACTTCCTTTTGGTTACAAGCATGATCGCTAGAGTTATTAGGTTTTATTGTTATTGATTTAAGGATTGTTGGAGTATCATTTTAGTTAGGGTTTTGGTTGAGTGAAACCTTAGATTGTTGAAGGGATTGAATCATGGAATTGGATTGGGGCTTTGGGTATTCTTGTTAACGCCATTGGCTATCATTCATTTGATCGTCATTTTCTTTGCAATTAGAATAAGTTTCGTATTTTGCGCGCCACATATTTGATTGATTTCCTAAGCGAATTCCTTTTTGTTGTTAGGTGAAGCGGACGGTGCCGAGGATCCTATCGACGATGCTTAGCTTAACTGTCTACGAAAGAAAGGTTAGTAACGTCGTTTTATACTCCATATGTGATTGTTGCTTATTTTATTGAATTGTGCATTAATCTGGATAATAACCTAACCACATGAATTGTTAATTGGAACAATAAGTATTGATGTTAGATTGAAATATTGATTGCAAGTTTTGTTTAATTATTGTTGGACATAGTAATACTGAAAGTATATTGCATGTTAGACGTAGGCTTTGGTTAGTTAGAGTTAGAAATAAATGGATAAGGCACTAGTAAAGTACCCGACAAATATTGATTGAAAGCCAATGGATTGATACATATTGTAATGTGCAATGTTAAATTGACTTGTGTGTTTGATTACCTAAAGAACTACTTAATGATTGCCTTAGTCGTAGTTGAAATAGTAATGGAATGACATGTCATTAGGGGTACTCGAGATATCTCAACCTAATGAAAATATAGGACTTTTGGTTTAGCTAACCACCATTGGAATTGAGTGACGACTCCTATTGGGTGTAACGGCACCACCACATGCTGGTCTATTGTATTGTGGTCTTCGGACCTAATTGATGGAATCCTAAGGTAGTTGACCGTCCCGAGGGGGGAATAAACGGCGCTATGACTTTCGGTCTTCGGACCCTATTGTGTGGCTTCGGCCTAATTGTTCATGTTTCATTATCGAAACTAGATCTAGATTAGTGGTAGTCTTAATAAATTGGAACCAAAATGTGAATGTTATTATGTGATGGTTGCCTAGAGTATAATTGATTGTCTTGGGGGTTTTGTAATGAATGTAGAGAACATGTATGGTCACTTAATAATTTCAAATGCATACAATGAACATAACTGGAACTAGATGAGATATACAATCTTATTGAACATGAAAATAACATTGTAAATGGGCGGGTTTGTATTCCCTTATTATTGTTTGATAATCCTAGGTGCATTTGGGTGCATCTTCATGATTATATAATTTAATAGACGCATTTGTTTGTATTTATTGGAGAGTGACTTGCTTACCACACAACATAGTCCGATGTTGTATTTTCTTCCTTTTTCTTGTCTCCCCTATTGGGAAATGTGAAACAGGTGATCGAGCGAAGGTCCAACATTGCATTTTTCATGATTTTGGAAAGATATTACAAACTATTATTTCAATGTTTCGTTAGATTTTAGAAAGGATATGTAAAGAATTTAAAATATTTTCGTTCTTATATTTTAGATATCTTATTTTGGGATTTGTAAACTATTGATTGGATGATTTATATGAATTGCGAACAGGTTTAGATTTCAAATGAATTATCTTGATTATGTTATTCTTTTTTTTCGAAATAGGTTCAGGATGATTATTTTACAATCAACTAATTTTTTATATTAATGTTTAATTTCCGCATTATTCGGATCGAATAGTTGATTGTAATGTGGCATTCCGGTCTCTGTTTGCGATTCCACCGTGACCGGGGGTTGGGCGTTAAATTTGTAATGGAACATCCCATATTGAGAAAGAGTTAAAAGGAATTAAATTGCTACCCATATCACCAATGTGTACATTATTTTTCGGGAGCCTAGAACTTGAGAACTTCATAGTTAAACATGCTTGGCTTAGAACAATCTTGGGATGGGTGACCTTCCAGGAAATTTTCTTAGGAAGTATGATAGAAAGAGTAATGGTGGTTTGTGAGGCTAGTGGTCTGCCTTAAAACCGATTGTGAATGACGTGGCACCCTGCCACCGCACCTCGGGTTTATCCGAGGGCGCGGGCCGGACATTACAAATGGTATCAGAGCAATCCTCTAACTGCGAGTGCATCTGTGGATATAAGAGCCTTGGGCATTCTTCTAGCGGGGGTAAATATTCTGGGAATGATGTGGGCCAACCACAACGAGGACGTTGTGTCCTAAGGGGGGTGGAATGTAACACCCTATATAGAGATAGGGTTAAAAGAAATTGAATTGCTACCCATATCACTAATGTGCACATTGTTTTTCGGGAGCTTAAAATTTGAAAACTCTAAAGTTAAACGTGCTTGGCTTGGAACAATCTTGAGATGGGTGACCTTCTGGGAAGTTTTCTCGGGAAGCATGCTGGAAAGCGTAATGCTGGTATGTGGGGCTAGTGGTTAGCCTTAAGATCGATTGTGAATGATGTGGAACTCTGCCACCATGCCACGGGTTTATCCGAGGGCAGGGGCCAGACGTTATAGTCTTGGGATAGAAGAGTAAGGCCAAGTTCTATGATATGATAGTGTTTCCTTTCAGATACACCATTTTTCTGGTGTGTACAGTGACAATTAAAACAAACTTAAATACCCTGAGAGTTGAGATATGGCACTTAGACTACATATTCCCCACATATGTCATTGTGTAAGGCTTTGATTTTCTTGTTTAGTTGTAATTCAATGAGTGTTTAAAATAAAATAGATACTGCTTTGGTTTTTGGTTTACATTTCAATAGGTACATCCATGTAAATCTAGAGTAGGCATCAATAAAAATGAGATAATAGGAATGCTCTTCAATTGGCATATAAGAAGATGGTCCTCATAAATCAGTGTATATCAACTCTAAATGATGAGTAGCAAATATAGGATGATTTTGAAAAGGTAATTTATGCAATTTACCTAATTTGCAAGCATCACAGAAATGAATTTGATTTTTGTAAAATGAAAACTTTATTGACTTTAGAACTTGTTGTTATACATGTTCATTTGGATGATCAAGGCGTCTATGCCATATATTGGCATCTAAATTTTCATTGATTTTATCGGAATTGTATAATAACAGCTGATTTTGAAAGTAGGATAAGTGGTGTTGATGTTGGTGTAGGTAAAATAGGCTTGACATATTTAGTTTGTGTATTAAGGCTGTACAGACCATCCTGCAGTACTCCCTGAGTAGTGGTTTTCCTGAAATTTTGTCTTTAAACAAACAAACACTGTTAGTAAATTTCACATTAATATTGCTCTCTTGATTTAAGAGATGCTGAGTATATTTTTGGTTATCCATGGTATATGTAATATATTTTTGAGTGCAATAGGTGTACGTGTATTGTCTGTAAATGATATAATGGTAGAACCAATGTGAGATATAAGGAGAGAGTTATCATCACCCACTGTAAGTGAGCTGATGGTGAGGTTGTTTAAATCAGAGATCACGCCCTACTATCGACAAACCAATTTGGATTTGTACTGGTCTTAGGTATGGCTGAAGGTGTAGGATTATGGATAAGGTATGGTTGATAGCCTGGTGTTGTAGTATTATGTAACTAAGGATGAAGAATGAGGAGCTGATGGAAATTTTGCTCTGTGATTAAAATAGAATGATTGAGGATTTCCTTGGAAGTATATGTCAAAACGCTTGTGGCATTTGAGAGCATCATGATCTTGTCTTTGACATAATTGGTAGTATAAGTATGTGTTTCTAGCCCCACAACCTCTACTCCCACATCCCCTGAAGTTTCCTATTAGATGTCACTAAACGTCCTCCATTTGTGTGATTATTGTTGTTGTAGGCAATATTAACATAAAAGTTTGGAATAGAGATCTGTGATTGAGCATTTTGTTGTCTAACCTTGTCTCATGCATCATTAATGCATATTGTACATCCTATAAAGATGAAGACTGCATAGAATGTGTTAGGTATACCACTATAACATCATATTCAGAACCAAGACCATTAAGACCATAGAGAATTAGTTCATCATCAGTGACAGTGTGTCCAACAACATTAAGCGAATCTCCAATATTTTTAATCCTTTGAAATAGTCTGCATTAAAGAGGGCTCCCTTTTGTAGAGTTAAGAGTTGTTGTTTTAGTTGTAGAACACGAACCATGGATGTTTTTCCATATAGACTTGTGAGTATTTGTCAAACTTCTCTAGATGAGATAGCATGATTTTCTTGAGTTACCACTTGATCACTTATAGTGGTGAGTAACCAACAAAGTAATAGTTGATCAGTTCTGACCCATAACTTGTATGTTGGATTTTCTACAGGTGCTGCATCTGGACTTTCTGTGACATTAGTAGTTGAGTTCTCTGTAATAATAAAACACGCTGGAGGAGCAACAGTTTCAAGAATATATTATTCCAGATCCAAAGCTCTAATAGCAATAAGAACTTGAGCACACCAATTGATGAAGATCTGCCTATCAAACTTCAATGGAAGGTTAAAGTTTAAACTTTTGGTAAGAGATGGCAGAGTAATGGAAGTGAGATCAGATGAGGAAGAAGAGGTCATTTTGACGTTTGTTTGAGCTATAACCCTAATACCATTAAAATTTTAGAAAAATAAATGAAGTATATGATGTGTATTTATTGTTTACTTTCTCATTACAGGGTGTATCTGAATATATATATATATATATAAAGTAGCTATGATGATCACCTACGATCATCTATTCAATTTTGATTTGATGGTCTATATTAATTACAAATCAAATACACCTAACAGTACAATTGAAAACTTATCCATATTTTCCTACCGTGCTGTTTTTTTTGTCTCCTATGAAACACTTGTTTATTTGATCAATAACTTTCACGACCATGTGAGCTATACCATAGGTTTTATGGTCCAATGAATCTGTTATAATTCTGGTCCAATTCATTCTTCTCAGATCCAATATCTCTCACATTAAGAATAACAGTTGCAATAATTGTTTGGTAGTAGTTTTAACGATAATAGTTAGATTTAAAATTATAAATAATAATGATAGAATTATTTAATTTGTATTTATTAATATTTAACATAAAAGTATTTTGGTAGTTTCAACACTATAATTTGAGTAGCAGTTTGAAAAAAGCTACTTTTAATAGCGTTTACTAGACCGCTACTCGAATTGCTAACCCTTCATTTGAGCAGTCGTGCATTTAGACCACTAAATGCTATTTCAATCGCTATCATTGAACGCAATCCAAGAAATCCGTAAAATATAGAATTGGACAGCTTTTTAGAAATGATTTTCCAAACTCATGCTAATAGACCATTATTATTAAACTTATTTTTCAAAATCACTTCAAATTACTAACTCTGTCCACTAATGTTGCCACATTCCATTTTTGAATATCGCATTTTAGTTGCAAAATTATCTAAAATAGAAATATTTACTCTATCCAAACCTAAACTTAAAATCCAGACCAACTTTTTACACTCTTTCCCTTATAAACTATCTATCTACTTTTTACAACTCTATTTTAATAGGAGAAAAAAAACCTTGAAATTCTAATTTAATGTTTCTTAAATTTATATATTTTAAAAATAATATAATAAAAATTTTAAAATTGATTAAATTTCATCTGCAATCCCCGTTTTTGACTTTATGTATAATCATCTTATAATAATAATAATAATATATATTTATAAAAAGGTAATTTTAAATAATGATTTAATATGATATTGGTGAAACATGAATGATTTCATCAAACAATCATCGATATCCCATGAAAACATGTGATAATTGACAAGTAAAATTTACTGAAAAGAGAAAATTTTGGATACGACATGGTGGGATATCCACTCAAAATTTGTCACCTATATATTTGAGAAGTGAGAAATTATTATTTTATATTAAATTAAGTGAAAGAAATAACTATACAAGTTAAATTCTGAGTGGATGTCCCACCATCCTATCCTACGTGTAGGACGGTCGGTCCGACCAAAATTTTATCCGGTTTAGCTATTTTTGTCGGCATTCCCTTCTTCGAGTCCGATGGACTGACTTGGTCATAAATATGAAAGGTAACCCCCAATATTCAATTTTTATTTTATATAGGATGAATCCTCCGATTCAACTGTCGGCAGGATCATTCACTCATTCATTTCTACAACTGTACATCACCTTAGCTGTATATATAATATAACCAAACCTTGCTTCTCAAAATACAATATGCATTGCTATATATGTATATCTATACATTATCTAACACTCTCTTTAAAGTCTCCTCAGTCCTTCTCTAAGTTGAAATTTGTCTCTTTGTCCACCGACTAATGACAGAACAGTAGCTGCAATGTGTTTAGAACCAAGTCCAGCTTCTTCAATTTGATCTGTCTGAGATCCATGGTCAATGTATCTGTCTGGTAGCATCATAGGCCTCCACTGCACATTATAAAACCCACATCAATATCTAACAACCAGTGTCTATTGTAACCACACATTAAACAAGATTTTAATTTATTGATTACCTTAATGTTTCCATCTAATAGACCATGTAAAGCTAGGAACTGTGCAACATGAGAGCTGAATCCTCCAACAGATCCTTCTTCTATAGTGATCAAAACCTCATGTTCTCGTACTAATTCCTTGATCAATTCGCCATCAAGTGGCTTGCAGAATCGCGCATCGGCTACTGTTGTCGAAACACCAAGCATTTGTAGATGTTCTGAGGCTTTTAAGCAGCTTGTCACTATTGTTCCATATCCTAATATCGCTACCTTGCTTCCCCTTCTCAGTATCCTTCCTTTTCCAATCTCTAGCGGAGTTCCTTTGTTGTCAAGTGGTAGAATGGAGCCAATACCATTTCCTCTTGGATATCTGAAGCAACTCGGTCTGTCATCAATAGCAGCAGCAGTTGCGACCATGTGCATAAGCTCAGTCTCATCGGATGGAGCCATGACGACCATATTAGGCAAACAAGCCATAAATGTTGTATCAAATGCCCCACAATGTGTTGGACCATCTGCTCCTACAAGTCCAGCGCGGTCCACAGCGAATCTAACTGGTAGTTTCTGTAGATCAACATCATGCGCCACTTGATCAAACCCTCTTTGTAAAAAAGAAGAGTAAATAGCACAAAAAGGCTTTAGTCCTTCAGCAGCAAGACCAGCAGCGAATGTCACAGCATGCTGTTCAGCTATTCCAACATCAAAACACCTTTCTGGAAACCTTTTCTGAAACAGATTTAGTCCAGTTCCTCCACCCATAGCTGCGTGTATCGCGACTATCTTATCATCCTGCTCAGCTTCTGCTATCAATGACTCTGCAAAGTACTGCGTGTAGGAACTTGTTTTGCCTTTAACTTTCAATTGTTTTCCGGATTGCGGATCGAATTTGACAACGCCGTGCATTTTATCAGCAGCAGACTCAGCTGGAGCGTAGCCTTTGCCTTTCTCAGTCATTACATGAATCAGTACAGGTCCATGTGATGAGATTTGTTTCACTCCGTTTAAGACAGATACAAGCTCTTCTATGTTGTGTCCATTAATTGGTCCAATGTAATTCATCCCCATTTGCTCAAACATGTTACAGACACCTAAACCATTCTTCTCAACCCCCGAAGTTATAGCTTCAGCTCCATTAGATTTTTCTCCAATTTGTTTCTTCTGCTGCAAATGTATATTGTAAAGTTAATATAAGCTCAATTTCAAGAAAAATGACTTTGTGAAAAGTTCAATTTTAAAGATTGAAATTTAAATTTATTAAATTATTTTTTTGAGTTAAATAGGATCTGAGCTTGTATTAGTTTAAGTTAATCAAATTTTTAATGTCAATATTGGAAGCTAAATTTTCGATCGATGTTGGTTAATATTTAAATTTAAATTTAGTTTTAGTTTTGAAATTCATTTAATATATTTATATATATATATATAAATAAAATATAAATATATATAGTCCAATTTAATTAAATTTTAATTTTAATAAATAAATTTTAATTTTAATTTATTTAAGTTCGAATTTAAATTTTATTAAAAAATTTAATTAAATTTAAAATGAAACTAAATGGAGAGTCACTTAACTAAATCTTAAAAAAGGGTCAACCAAATATTTCATATTTACCTGAGTGGTGTGGCGCAACCGGGACAAAGCACCAGAAAGAGCACCGACAGGAGGAGCAGCACCGTCAACAGTGGCAGTAGGCAAGGAAACTTGCTGATTATCATTCAAAATAACAATAAGATTGGTATCAAGAAAGCCAGCATTATTAATAGCTTCATAAGCCTGTCCAGCAGTCATAGCACCATCACCAATCACAGCAACAACATGATTTCTTTTCCCCAACAAATCTCTCCCGACCGCCATACCCAACCCAGCCGAAATACTCGTCGAGCTATGACCCGCACCAAAAGCATCATGAACACTCTCCTCCCTCTTCGGAAAACCAGCAAGTCCGAAAGTCTGACGAATCGTATGCATTCTAGATCTTCTCCCTGTCAAAATCTTATGAGGATAAGATTGGTGTCCAACATCCCAAATGATTTTATCTTCCGGCGTGTCGAATACGTAGTGAAGTGCCACTGTCAGGTCTGTCACTCCTAGACTTGAACTTAAATGTCCACCGGTTTTGGATACTGTGTAGACTATCTCCTCTCTTAGCTCTGTTGCTAGATTCTCCAGGTCCTGTTAAAGTTTCGTTGTAAATAGAGTCTAACAATTTTTATTGATGGATTATGTTTGTGTGTTGGGATTATTGATTTACCTGAATTGAGAGGCTTTTGGTGTGAACTGGGTAGTTGATGGTGTCTAGAATTGGAGTTGATGGTTTCTCTCCTGTGAAATTGATTATGGTTTTGAATAGTCCTGTTTCTTCTTCTGTGCCCTGTTTTGCTCTGTTGTAGTTTAAAACCGCTTTAACTCCATTTATCTGTACAATCAATACATGACACAATTTAGTAAACTAATTTTTAATGAAATGTTAGTGAAAATAAAATGAGAAGAAATTGACCTTGTTGGGAAGGGAAGAGATTAAGCCACCATTGGAAGAAGAGGAAGATAAAGAAGAGAGAGATGTTTGAGAATGGAGAGATGGAATGAAAGTGTTGGTGAACAGAGAAGAAGCAGACATTGTAGTATGTAAAGTTCGATGTGGTTTTCAGTTCGAGGGAAATATGAAGAGAGATGAAGGTGAAGACGCTTGGAGATGCGCAGTGAGTATTTATAAGGAAAATACTGAGCGAAAGCGTGTGATTAAGTGTTGTAAAGTTTGAAAAGTGAAGATTGTTTTGAAACAACACGTGTTTATAAGGTACGAGAATGACTTAACTGTTTAAAGATTATGAGCGGTAATTGCATATGTAGCTCTTATCTTACACATGTACTAAGAAAAAAATAATGCTTAGTCTTATAGATTTAAAATTTGGTGTATGTAAGATTTACATGTTTTAAAATTATTATCAATTTACATGTGATTATACTTTTTAAGTCACGTTTCTTGAGAGATTAATTTAATTTTTTAATTTATAAATTTAGGTCAATTAATAATGAATTAATTGAAATTTTCAAAGTAACTTATCTTATGGTTTGCTGGATTCTATATTAAAATGAAAAAAATTAATTAACATAATATTTAAAATATAATATTTAAAATTTAATAGGTTAAGTTGACTTTCTATTAAGTTGGAGTACTAATTTTAAAAATATATTTAAATTTAAAAATTTTAAAAATTTTAAATAAATAGTCTAATATATAATATACTATTATAATAATTTAATAATTAAAATGTATATTATAAAAATTTTAATGTGCATGAAAATTTTTCAAATTTAAATCGTAAAAACTTTAATTTAAATAATTTTATTTGTTTGTATTTCTTTTAAAAATATTTTGTACACATTTTATTAGTAGTTGGAAATGTTAATAAAAATGATTTTTCAAAAATAAATCATCTCTAAAAAGTTTATATTCATGATCGACTATACTAAAAATATGGTTAAATGAATTATTTATTGAAATTGGGATTGAATGTAAATTTTATATTAATGAATTATTAATAAGATGCAGTTGCATGCATGATAATTATAATTTTAATAAAAATAAAATATTATAACATTTATATATAAATTTATAAAATTTTAATTTAAGGACAATAAATTATAAGTTATTTACAATTAAAATATATATGTTTTTAAAATTTAATTGATTAGTATTACGCTATTGTTTGATTTTCAATTAGGTATTAAATTAACGTTTTGAAGAGTCATTTATGTGAATCAGATTGCATTGCACTGTATGGAAGATCTGAATCGTTTTAAGACAATTTGAGAAGGGTTTATTTGTTTGGAGTTCATTTGGGGCATGCAATAACTTTTTGGAAAGGCTATTGCGAGCGGTATAATTTTCAAGATGCAACAAAAGCCATGTTCCATAGTTATAGGCTCAAATTCAATTGTTTTAGGAGTAAGTTTGAGTTTTTCTATTTTTACCAGTTTTAAGATTATTTTTTCCAGCAAAATTTCTATTTTTTTAGGTTTATTTTGCATAATAAAAACATCTTATATGATTTTGAACATTATCAAGTAATAATTTCATAAATTCTCTCAATTTGAGATTTGATTTTACCTCACCTTGGATTAGGATTTATCAATATCCTATTCAAATAAAATTGACTATTGACTTATGAATTCCTAAAAATTTGAATTCTATTTAAATAAATTTATTGAAAATTTGGAAAATTTAAACCGTCTTCTTTATTACTTTTTAAAATTTCGTTATCAAATAATTTTGTAAACGTGGTTGAAATACTTTTTCTCATATATATATATATATATAAATTTAGTTAAAAACAAATTATTCCAAATAAAAAAGTTAAATTTGATTTTAATTTTCAAATGGTTGATTTGGTTTAAAAATTAAAAAAAAAAAAAAAAAAGGCATATAGTTATATTAATTATTATTATAATATTTATTTTGAAATAATTTTATTTATAATGCTCATCCTAACCCCCTTGGGATTATTAATAATAACTTATGCATGGGGTGAGTGTGTGATATTACTATTCGTCCAAGTTTACTGTACTAAACTAATAAAAATAAACGAGGGTACGTAAGTGTTGCATTGCATTGCATTGCATTCACATTTAGATGGTGATTCACGTGGCTAATTAATGATGCAAGGTCACCACCTGTGTGCGGTGTCGTTTTCGGAAAATGTTTGTTATCTCCTACTATAAAATTAAATTATTCAACCAAATTAATTAGCCACAATTGGGCCCTGCCAGCTGTAAAATCCTGACTTAATAAAAATTTAACACATTTTGATAATTAACAATTAAAAAATATTTAACACAGTAGTAAATCATGATTATTTAGAATTTACTATAATTAACAATTTTGAACCATCTTTATGTTCGTATAAAATTTTTGACAATATTTAGAAATTTTTCAAAATATAAAGTTATTCAACTTTAATTAGTGTTTCGTACAATAAATTCTGTATTTTTAAAATAAATTTTATATGGACTTTTTAAAATTCAAAATATAGATCTGTTTTTAAAAACATACAAAAATAAGTTTTTAAATGTTTGGTTTTCACTTTAAAGGTCGAGTTTTCCCAATTATCCATAAATTTTTATAATTCACAATTTCTATGAATTACGTTCACATTTTAAGAATTACAGTCACAGTCTGCCGAAAACATATGGAATAAAAACTAAAATTTAATTTTGCAAATTTTTCCAAATAGATCCACATTTTTATGGACTATAAAAAAAATTCCTATTTTTACCATGAAAAGTTATTTTTAAAGATTCTTGGACCTACAAAGTTCCTTCATAACTCTAATTTGTGACGAAAAAAAAAAAAGTCATCAAATCTCAATTTGTAAAGTGGAGTGACTCATTACTTTAGTTAAAATTTTAAAAATATTATTTATAAAACTTTCTCAAAATATTAGGTAAATTGTGAGTGATTTATATAAACAACTTACATTTTTGGAAGATAATATTATGGTGCTTCAAATTAAATGTATAATTTGAATTTTAAAAATTAATAATATTTAAATAATGTAATAAGTTACTAAAAATATGAAAGTATTCTAGTAGTATTTTTTAATAATTATAAAATAATTTAATTTATTTTTATGTAGTTAATTTTGTTTCATCATAATTATAATAACTATTACATATCAAACCCCTTTTAAAAAACTGATACTAAAATAGATAATATGGTATATTATTAATTGTTATTTGTATATTTAAAATAAAATTTTAAATATTTATAGATAGGAAATTGAAAAAAAATATTAAAAACGTCTTTTAAATATTATAAAAATTTTAATTTCAAATTATATAAAAATATTGAGATATTTATTATTTAAATTAATTTACATATTTAGAACATTTTTATGATTTGAATTTATTTTTATTTACAAAATTCTATTTAAATTATACTTTAATATGTAAATTCCATTTACATTATCTCAAATCCTATTTTCCATTATAAATTCTATTAATCCCTATAAATTTTATATTCACATAACAACTAACAACTTTTTTGGACAAGTATACTTAATCCTTCCCATTCAATCAAACATATTAAGATTATATTATATGGTCATGATAGGTGTGGTGCCAAATAAACCACAACCAAATATTAAGTTAAGATTGCTTGAATAAAGTAGCTAAACAGCTTATAGATATAGTCTCACAGAGTTTTAGTTCTCCAGAGTAAAAATCGGATCCTTTTACAATCATTCCTACCTCCTATTTATAGGAGGTATTTGGGTCCTATTTTTATTTGGATTGGGACTCCTTATTTCCATTGAATTCGGTCTCATTTTTGGACTTGGTTTCCTTCTTTCAATGGGGTTGATCTTCATTTATCTATCGGGCTTTGGAAATCCTTGGCCTGGTATGATAAGTCTTCCTTCTCCGATTGGTCGTGGGAAATCCGTGTTTAGTTAGGTAATCATTCGGTGGGCTGGAGTGTTTCGGTTCGGACTCTACTATGCTCGGCCGAGTTGAACTTCCTTGGGCCTTTTGGCCATGTTGGTCGAGCTAGATTGGCGCGTTTCTTGGGCCTTTGGCCCTCTTTTTCGGCCGAGGGTAGCTTTTGGGTACCCTCCCTATATTCAGCCGAGCTTGGTTTTAGGGTATCCCTTCTGTCTTCGGCCGAGCTTGGTTTTGGACTTCGGTTCCCTTTGCTTGCTCTTACCTTCGACTATGATGCCTTATGGTTATTTTCCCACCACAGTAATCCCCTATTGCCATGGCTTGAATCTTTCGGGCATGGCAATATTTGACGTTATCTCGATCGAGTTCGGGCTTCTATTTGTTTTTGTTTTCGGCCGAGGTTTCTGTGGTTTCCTTGGCGGGCCACGTCAGCCCTGACTGTCTTGTCTTAGGTAGATTCGGCGGCTCCTCGACTGCTGTGCCCTAGATTTGCCATCATTGCGGCTGGCCTATAAATAGGTTGGCGATTTGTTCCTCTCTCTTCACTTCTCTCCTTTTTGCTTTCTCTCTCTAAAAAGTTTGAAACTTTTCGCCTCCGTCTTCTGATTCCGCTGCCATTTTCGTCGGTGACGCCTTGTGGCTGTGTTTTCCGGCTTCTTTCAGGTTAGTTCTCATCTGACTTGTTCTTCTAGGCTTTTGTTTCGTTTTAGTTTGGGATTCTGGTGTTTGTGGTTTTCGGGTTTCGTTTATTGTTCATGAGTTTGTTGACTGTTCGTTTGCTTTTTTTATTTTTGATTTTTGATTTTTGATTTTTGATTTTTGATTTTGCTTGCTTGCTTCCGTTTTCTATCTTTTGTTTGTACTAACTTCGGTCGAAGACCACTAACCTGCTTTTTTCTCGGTCGATTGTAGATGTCTACTAATTCCATAGGCACATCTTCTTTCGGGGGTCTGACTTTAGAATTTACGACCGCGGAGGACGCGGGCGAGAAATGTTCATCGGTCCGTAATTCACCGGCCGAGTCTAGCCCTCAGGGCATTCTGCCTCCTTTCTTTAATATTAGGAGCACCATGACTATGGACGAGCTGGAATCGGCCTTCTTCGCTTACAAGTTCCCTAGTTGGATTAGGGCCCGATTGCCCGAGCCCGAGGAAAAGGTTGATGATATGTTGACCGATGGTTGGGAGCCCTTCTACCTTCGTCATTTCAAAATAGGGCTTAGGTTTCCAATCATGGGATTGGTCGAAGAGTTGTGTACTTGGTGCTAGATTCATCCAAGTCAGCTAACTCCCATGACTATTAGGCTTCTCCTGTGCGTCGACCGTTTGAAGGAGAAGTACAACTTAGAGTTTACGGTCGAAGATTTTTTCTACTCGTACTTTGTGAAACGCGAGAATCTCGAGTTTGGGCGGTATGTACTGAATGCTCGGTCGAATGCCCAGCTCTTGGTCTTGGGTTTTTCTTCTAACGAGACCAAGTGGAAGGACAAGTACTTTTTTGTTAAAGGGGTGACCCGTTTGTTAAAGGGGTTGGGTTACCCTCCATACTGGCGGGACTCTTGTAGGTTTTTTTTTTTTTTTTTGCGCGTTTTGGCCGAGTTTGATTTTGTTCTGACTGCTTTCTTTTCAGCGAATTTCGGAACAAAGAACTGCAGATCCTCTCCTCGGGCACGTGTTAGGAGCGATGCTATTCTCGCTTTATCGGCCGAGTCTCGGGATGAGTTGTCTGTCAGTCGTCTTTGGGCTTTCACTAGAACAAGTAAGTTGTTTGTGTTGTGTTTCAAGTTCCTTCGATTGAACTTTGCTGATGTTTGTCTTTTCAGAATTTTCCAACTACGTGATGTCCAAGCCTGAGGGTCAGAGAGCTTTGGCCATGCGGGCCATCATGCGCCAGATCCAGGCGGAGCAAGAGAAGGCCCATGCCTCTGGTTCTGCTGGGAATGAAGGGCCGGTCAAAGAGCGACCTGAGCCGGCCGCCGAGCCTGTTCGTCCTCCAAGTCCTGTTCCTTCGGAGGCTGCTGAGGCTTCTCGCCCGGCAGTTCCAGAGGGTTCTCGGAAGCCTTCTCGCCCCTCGGTTGCGAAGGAGAAGCGGCCGATGGCGGGTGGCGTGGCGCCGGCCAAGAAGCGGACCAAGCATATTGGTCAAAAGCCTCGTGGCGATGGTCGTCACGTGATTGGCTTCCCAGGGGATTCTTCTACTAGGGAGATATCGGCCGAGATGATTGCGGTCGCGGATGGCTTCTTCTTTCCCCAGAACGAAGAGTGGTTAGAGTCCTTGTCCTTTACAAAGTTCTACGAGATGTCTATCTCGAGCCTTTATAGGGTAAGTTCGTCTCTTGTTTGATCTCTTAGGTGGTTTCCTTACTTACCTTCTTTATCTTCAGGGGCTCCAAGGGGCGGTTGGTATGCGCAAGCATTTCGGCCCTGTTTTGCGGGACAGGCGAGCTCTTGAGGCTAAGTATCAGTCTGTCTCGGCCGAGTTAAAGATGGCTCAAGATGACTTGGGCAAAACAGTGGCTCAATGTGCTGAGGCTGTCGGCCGAGTTGAGAGGGTGGAGGCTCATAACGATAAGCTAGAGGCCTCGATTGCTTCGAAGGACGCGGAGCTAAAGCGCCAAGCGGCGGAGTTGGAGGAGTTGAGGGCGGTGAAACGAGCCAGCCAAATATTAGGCTAAGATTGCTTGAATAAAGTAGCTAAACAGCTTATAGATATAGTCTCACAGAGTTTAGTTCTCCTGAGTAAAAATCGGATCCTTTTACAATCATTCCTACCTCCTATTTATAGGAGGTATTTGGGTCCTATTTCTATTTGGATTGGGACTCCTTATTTCCATTGAATTCGGTCTCCTTTTTGGACTTGGTTTCCTTCTTTCAATGGGGTTGATCTTCATTTATCTATCGGGCTTTGGAAATTCTTGGCCTGGTATGATAAGTCTTCCTTCTCCGATTGTCATGGGAAATCCGTGTTTAGTTAGGTAATCATTCGGTGGGCTGGAGTGTTTCGGTTCGGACTCTACTATGCTCGGCCGAGTTGAACTTCCTTGGGCCTTTTGGCCATGTTGGTCGAGCTAGATTTGCGCGTTTCTTGGGCCTTTGGCCCTCTTTTTCGGCCGAGGGTAGCTTTTGGGTACCCTCCCTATATTCGGCCGAGCTTGGTTTTAGGGTATCCCTTCTGTCTTCGGCCGAGCTTGGTTTTGGACTTCGGTTCCCTTTGCTTGCTCTTACCTTCGACTATGATGCCTTATGGTTATTTTCCCACCACAATAGTCTCATTGTTAAGTATACCATATATAGAATTAATCACTATTATGTTTTTTTCCTCTTACTATAAGAAGTATAAAAGCATCTACGATGCAGGTCCCAAAGTCCCATACTCTTTCCTAAGTGGCACTGACTTGGGACCTTCCAAGATGGGATTTCCACTGGAGATACACAGAAAAAATGGGATCGTCCCGAGCTCCGAGAGACGTCCCAAGTTGATTATTTTATTTTATTTTTATATTTTCTCTTTCCTATTTTATATTATTTTTGTGCTTTCTCACTCTTCCTTTTACACATTTTATTATTTTTTACTCTCTCTCCATATACTCTCTTTCCATGTGTAGCATTTTGTTGAATTTTCAAAATAATAACTTGGAATTAATTTCTTTTTTTATTTTTTATTTTATTTATTTTACTTTTTTATTTATTATTTTGTATATTTTTTCAAAAAATAGTTTTTAATTTTTTTAATAAGTATTTGTTATTCTTTTTTAATTTTTTATCAACGGTAAATTTTATAACCATATATTTTTAATTAAATAAAAATAATAATGATATAATTTTCAATTTAAAAAAACTATAAATTTAAAATTTTTAAATTGACAATAAGTAAATTTATTTTACATAATATATATGTGTAAAAAATATATAATATAATTAATAATATTAAATATTAAAATAATAATAATTACTTAGGGCTCAAGATGGAACATTACATTGGAAAGAAGAGTTCCAAATTGAAAAGAATCTCAAGTTGTATGACATGGCAAACGGTAGGCCCATAGTTAATGGAACTTACATTGGAGATGCTCTAAAAACATACCATATATTACCATCGCCACCATGATGATACCAAATTGTTAGAATATGACCTATCAATTTTTTTCAACCATAAAAATTCATCACATAACAAAAATAAATAAATAACTATATATATATAAACACCCTAAGAGAAACCAACAAAAACCAAATTATGGATTGTTAATATAATGAATCCTAACAACTCCACGTCAAAAATAAAATAAACCACGAAATTCAATTATTGTACCAACCCTAATCAAATAACACGTTTATAAGTTGTCAAAATAAAGAAATGTCAACCATGTGTTTCATTATTTTTTATGTATTTATCTACTTAGGAAAGTCCACATAGCTTTCGTTTATATATTATATATACAACAAATATATTATTTATGATTAATCAAATAAACACACGTTACTGCAATATTAAATAAATTAATATACACGGAGGTTGGTATTAGCTTACGTCAATTCCAAATTGAAAAATACCTGTCAATTAAATCAGACCAATCCATATCTTCACAAATAAAGAATTATTAAAATAAAAATACATATTTTTTAATTGATATAATTCAAAAATATTTTTAATTTTCTTTATAAGAAGAATAGTTATTTTTATGATTTTTTAAAATAAAATTAAAAATATAAAATTTTGATTTTTATTACATACTCAGCTTAATTAATAATATTTTTTAATTTTTTAAAAATAGAATTATAAATTTAATTGAATTTTTAGAATTTTTAATATATATATATATATATATATATAATTATTAGTATATTTACTTATAAATAATTAGTGTTCACTCTATTTGCTCTTTTATATATTTTTCTAAGTTTCTCCCATCATCTCATTTTCCATACTACTCGAATCATGCACATCCAATATATGATTCTTTTGTGGGTTTCAAAAGTTTCACAGCCTATGCTAAATCTAAATATGCATTTGATTATTATCTTATAACAAAAATATATAGAAAACTAAGGTTGTATTTTGATAAGTATATTAAGTAGCGATTAAATTTTTTATTAGTGATTTGATAATTTAACGGTTTGAGAGAAGTTTTTTGATTCTTTAATTAGTGATTTTCAGAATGTTACTTCAAGTAGCTTTCCAACCAATTGCTAATAAAAAAAAAAAAAAATCCTATTTACTCTTATGAATTTATGATTATTATTAAAATATTCTTAATAATATTAAAAATTACTATTTACACTAAATTAGGTTAATTTTAATAATATTTTTATTTATTAAATATGATTAAAAAGTTTTAAATAATTTTTTTAGTTAGTATATATTTTATTTATTTTTTAGTTAGATGATAACTAAAGAATTGTAGGTTTTAAATTAAAAATTTTTTTAAAAAAATTTATTTAAAAATAAATATCAACACTAAATAAATAAATAAATTACATTGTAAGATAAAAATAATATATCGTATTATTTACGTAATTTTACATTTAACAGTTATTTCAACTTCTAATTATTATTATCAAACACTTATGTCAAATCACTACTTAACCATCTAATTTAACAGCTAATCGTCATTTACTCAACGTAACATCTAATGCCAAACATACACTAAACATATGTCATTAGGTATTAACTCGAAAAATTAAATATATTTGAATGTTCGGCTCAACTATTTTATTTATTTATTAAAATAATTTATCTTCTACTTGTAAAAGCAAGCTACTAAATATTTCAACTTAAAAAACTTAAAATATTTTTACAAAACTATTATGAAGATTTTACCCTTACAGATTCTTAAATAAATATATTAATTTTAAAGATACCTACACAATTTTTTAAATTAAAAAACCTCTTGAAATACACCCCTAACTTATTATCATCAGCATACTTACGAATGCATGGCTTAATCAATCATGTAACAAATAAGGAATTTACACAAACTATGTTTTGTCAATGATTTATATCAATTATTGATCAATAAAATAAAAAAAAACAACGAAAATGGTAAAGGAAACGTGAGTTTTGTTTGTGTTATCAAAAACTCAGTGGGTTCTGTAACAATATTGAGGTCATACACGTGTGTTTATATTTCGATTTCTTATTAGAGAGCCTCTTAGGTATTATAACACACTAAGTTTCACACGTGTGAAACCATAACATTCAAAATAAAAACACGCGCTATTACAAAACATAACTTCGAGCGCTATTACAAAACATAATTTATATATCTGTGTCTGTACAATTATTATATGCATCTGTTGAGATGCTAATTGTACCTGAATGATTTTTTGTGCCTGCGAGGTTATTATCTGTGTCTGTGATTTATGTATCTGTATCTGTGCAATTCTTATATGTATCTGTTGAGATATTAATTGTACCTGTGTGATTTTTTTGTGCCTGCAAGGTTATTATCTGTGCCAGCGTATCTGTGTCTATGCACTTCTTATATGTATATGTTGAGATGCTATATGTGTCTGCGAGGTTATTATTTGTCTCTGTCTCTGTGATTGATGTATCTGGCTGTTGTGTTTTAGCAAGTATTCTACTTAATCGAAGTTTCAGGGATAAAAGAAAGGATACTTTCTAACACGAGCCTGACATAAGTATTTGTTGCTGTTATAAATTGGCCAAAAAATATTAAGGTATCTGGAGTGTAATGTGACCATTAGATTCATCTTTGGTAGTTTTGTCTTGACATTTGTGCATGTGTTCATGAGTCTATGCACTATACTTGCTCATCTTTAAGAGGTTTCTTTTTGAACCACTTCACCACAAGCTCACTTGGGTATATACTGGTCTAAGTAGTTCTGTTCGTGGTCCAAACTGAGTGTAATGCATATATTTAATCTGACTGATAATCTCCGATGAGAATGGGTGCTTCATAGAACTTGAGTCAAAGCATTTTATATTATAAAAATAACTTTTATGCTCTTTGTTGTGGACATGTTAATCATACTGTCTGATTAAGATATATGAAATACCTAAAATTTCTTTATGATAGAGAATATGTCCTATCATTTAACATTTCTTTGAAACGGGAAGTTAAGAATTGTGCCTGCGAGGTTATTATCTGTGTTTGTGATTTATGTATCTGTGTCTGTGCAATTCTTATATGTACATGTTGAGATATTAATTGTACCTGTGTGGTTATTTTTTGTGCCTGCAATGTTATTATCTGTGCCAGTGTATCTGTGTCTATGCAATTCTTATATGTATCTATTGAGATGCTATATGTGTTTGCGAGGTTATTATCTGTCTCTGTGATTTATGTATATGTGTCTGTGCAATTCTTATATGTATCTGTTGAGGTTATTATCTGCGAGACGTAGAATGATCAACCGATCACATGACTCTCGCCGCTGCTGGTCTCCGTCAGTCCATATCCGATGCTATTTGAAGCCAAATCGGATCTCTCGTCAGCGAAGGTTGATGAAGTGGTTTCCTGTTGACGATTTCAAGAGAAGTCGCCGAGGATGGAGGAGGAGAAGAAATCGTGGTCGGCGAGAGTCCAGGAGGTGTCGTCGCTTGAGAATCCCGTGATTGGATCCGATCTCTCCTTGTCGGCCATAGAGAGAGAGAACAAGGATCAAGTTACAGTCATGAGATTGAAGTTGAACACGAACCGAAGAACCTATAATAAAATTCGCGCGTGTTCCAGAAACACCCAAGACTTTACCTTCTTATTATTAGTTTCAGATTAAAATGAATGCACCAACCTGATTGGTCACTTTTCAATAGAAACAAAATACTATTCGACTTCAAATACTAATAATATCTCAAAATACATTGAACTTTAGCCATCATTGGAATATTTGTTTTTTAAAAAAATTAATTATTTTTTAGAGGTTGAAATTGCATGGTTTGTCACTTCAAGTGATATTTAAATTTAAATATATTTTAATGATTTCTATTATATGTGTGACTTTAAATAGAAGTCCAATGAAAGTTTTTAATGATGATAGAAACATATTTTTTAATACAAAATTTATTTCAAACTAGAATGGAAATTTATGTAAAATAATTATTTTTATTATATGTATTTATGGTTTTATGATAAATTAGGGTGGTTGATTATTGAAAGTGATTATTTGAATGTAGATATAGAGTTAAGAATGGTTGGTAGTACCCAACTTGATAAAATATATGTATGGACACAAATATTGTTAATAATTATGTGATCCATGGTTAAAGGTTTTCTCATTTATTTGATGTTGATATTTAACATGGTGATTGATATTATAAAATTGAATGCTTGAAAATAATTTTTAAAAATTAATTTTATTAATTTATCGAATACTATTTCAAATTTTTTTAATTAATTATTATTAATATTTAAATTTAAGTTTTTATCTGTTATTTAGTATGATATGAGGTATCAAACAATTTTTTTTTTTTTTAATTTTAAATTCCGGTTTTAGAATATAAAAAAATATATTAAAGATTTTACAATTTTATTTTGTAAATTTAAATTTTCTTTCTACCCTTATTTAAAAAAAAAAAACCATATATGAACATTTGCTTCTTCTCAAAATATAAATTATTTATATTTTTTTAATTTATTATTATTATTATTGCAATTCATTGCACTCAATGTTTTAAAAACCGGACCGACCATCGAACCGGTCTCTTAAAGGGCATTGTGATTTTTAGGATTTAACCGGATTGAATCGGGTTTTTTAAGAAATAATTTTTATATGTTCATGTAAAACAAAAATATAAAATTAATTTATATTTATCTAAATAATAAATATATTTTTAATTAAAATTATAATTGAATATAATTAAAAATAAACTTATCAATATGAATTAATTATCAGTAAAATAAATGACACACTATTATGCTTAAAATGAAAATAACATTCATACTATTATTTTTAATTTTTTAAAATTCATTCAAAAAATTAAATAATTACTAAAAAAAACTAAATACAACTAAAATAAATTACAACTTTTGTTTTTTTAAAATAAAAAGTAAAAAGAAAATCCGCTGATATTGATAATTTTTATCGAGTCTGGCCCATTTTTTGAAAAACTGTTTTACATTAAAAAAAAAAAAAAAACCCAAATGGACAGTCAGTTCTCAGTTTAATGGATCAATTTTACAAGGGATGAATTCATTTTTAGCCATTTCAAATATTAAACTAAGTTAGTAGATCATTCAAACTTTATTTTAAGTTTTTAAACTTTTGAAAGTTTGAAACTTCGCAAATAAACCAAATTGACCAACATGCCTTTATAAATACGCTTCACGGTATCACCAGCCTGTGAAGCGCGCTTCACAAGCTAATTTAAGGTTGGTGAAGCACGCTTCACAGACTTGTGATGCTGAGAAGCGCGTTTTTAAAGATATATTGGTCAATTTGATTCATTTTTGAAGTTTCAAACTTTTAAAAGTTTATAAATTTAAATAAAATTTTGATGGTTTATTTACTTAAAGTTAAAGTTTGAAAAGCACGTATTTTATAATTTTTCCATTTTATAAACATTGATGGCACCAACCATGCAGAAGTTTAGAAAGAAGCCTTGTTGAGTTCAAGAACAACCCTCCAAAGAGAATATTTCTTTTCACACTTCAACTTTCAATTTCATTATTCAAATTCAAGGCAATGAAGACTAAAAACTTAGCCAATGGGACGGTTTTTTATTACGGAAATTATTTTAATGATAATAAAAATATGTAAAGTATTTTTATTTTTCTATAAATTTTGTTTAAAAAAATATCAAAAAGAAGAATCTAAATTATTATGAATATAATAACTTTAATGTATTATAAAAAAAATGATTATTATAACCATATCATTTACTATCATTATTTTATAATTCTTTTAAAAAAATTTTAATCCACCATAAAAAAATGTAAAAATTCTAAAAAAAAAATGAATTTTAAAGTTTAAAATATAATTATAGGACTGTTTTGAAAAACATACAAAAACAAGATTTTAAAAGTTTAGTTTTCATTCCATAGGCCAAGTTTCCCAAAATACCTCTGAATTTTTACAATTCATAGGTTCTATGATTCACGGTCACAGTTTGTGAATTATGGTCACAGCCTGTAAATGACTTATGGAGTGAAAATTAAACTTTAAATTTGCAAACTTTTCAAAAGTGGACTATAATTGTATAGTAAATATTTTCATGGTCTATAAAAAAAATTCTAAATAGTTTATAATAATTTTTTGTGAGTTAGTATGGAATAAAGATAATTTCGTCATATCATTTTTTTAATTATAAAAAATATATATATATATTTTTACCACATATATTTACATTTCCGTTTTTCTTGAATCAAAACCATGGATACATTATCTTTAATTATGAATAAATAAATTATACTTCTTCTGTTTTTTTTAATTGCTACATTTACTATTCAAATACTATTTATGAATCATTTTGTTTTACATATGGTTTCTTATTTGTAAGAAAAAATATAGTCAAGTGAGATTTTATTTTGTTCGTCTTAAAATTTATATTTCAAATATAAAATTCTCATAACTTTTAATTATATATAATTAAAGATATTTGCCGTTAAAGTTAAACATGGAAAACCGTGCCTATGAAAGTGCAGCAATTAAAAAAATTGAAGGAAATATATAAACATTCTAAAATATTTTAATATCATTTAAAAATATAATTTATATATTTATAATATTTTAAATTTTATACATTTTTAAAAAAAATTTTAAATTTAATTTTTATTTAATTTTATGATGTATTTAACTGTATTTGTCGTCATTATTCGACCGATATACGGTTAGGACGATTACTTTCATGTGGTGAAATTTTAATTATATTTATCTCATTCTAAATTTATATTTAAAAATATAAATATTACGGAGAGGAAAGGAGTATGGTATTTCACATACAACGCAGCCATTACATAACTGTATGGATATTTGAAGTTTGTGGTGGTAAATTGAAGACCAATTCCTATTATATATGAAATAGTGATCCCTGAAATCTTGTTACGAGAATCAACTCATTCACTCCTTAGAAATCGATAGTCAACTATTGCTACTAGACCAAATAAATAGTACACGAATGGGTCCTATAAACAAGTTGAAATTTGTACAAGAAAACGTGAATCTTGTTTTTGTGTCAATTCAAACTCCAAAGTGGGATCCATTTAAATTCAAGCCTCTTGTTAATGGATCATATTCTTCTTCTAAAATACTATCTCTTATTACCTGTCTAACCTTTGAAGGACATAGATGATCAATGGTTTAACTTCAATGACAATGTCCTTTTGAGCATCTTTTGGTTGTTAAATAATAATAAGAGGTAAGGATTGCATAGGGATTAAATAATTTTAAAAAAAAAATCAATATTTATATATATTCGTTTCGCGATTTAAATTTTGAAATAGTTTAATAGATGATTAAATTTTATTTTGAAGTTTTTAATTTTAAAAAGTTTAAAATTTAAAAAATAAATAAATCAAATACTAACATATCCTTATTTATAGTTTCACAAGTTTTTTTATAAGCTTTTGTCTAAAGATAGCGAAAATCTTAAAAAACTTGCCAAAAGCTGAGTATGGAGTCAGTTAGTTATTTTGGTTATTATTATTATTATTATTATTATTATTATTATTATTTAATTTATAACTTTTGAAATTTTATAATATTAAAATAAAATTAATGGTCCATTAACTTACTAGGAAGTTGGAAAGGCTCACTTTTGTAATTTAAAAAAAAAATATTTCAATTTTTTTAAAAAAAAAAATTATAGTTTATATTAATAAGTGTAGTTGGTAATTCATTGGTAGGATCGTGAATCCCTCGAGAACTAGTGCTCTACAGCTATTTTGGATCTTTCTCTACCTATTTTGGGTCTTTCATATTCTATTTGCGATGGTTGAGTTGCTTTCTTTTTATTTGAGTGTCTGTTTTATGAATCTCTTCAAAACCATAATCTCCTTTCTATATGATCTCTCTCAATTCTTACGAATCCTAATAGAGTTCCAACTAGCTCCCAAAAAATTCAAAAATTATCTGGTGTGGGTCCCACCGCAACCAACAACATTACCATATTATTAGTTGGTTACATGACATTCATTACATGACAAGATACGTTCCCTTTGGTCACACTGTCCCAAAGCATCAATCTAATAGAAGGTTTTAAACTGGGCCACAGGATATATGGGCCGCAAACTTTCGGCCGCACAAGAAGTAGGCTGAAATGTGTACTTAGAAGAAAAAAGAATATTCGGCTGTATGATCCATGGGTTGAAATAGATGGCCTTAGGTCTGAGAGTAATTTTGGACGCTTGAAATCATCGAGGTTTAAAGGTGGTTCCCCCTCACGGGCAAATGGATCCACCAAAGTGTTTCGTGGATAATAATGAGTCAAAATGGTTATTATATCGACTTATTAGGAATTACTTTTACTTTTGATTTCTAGTGATAGAAGGAAAGAAGTAAAAGTCATTTTAAGAAATTGATATCATGGACTTCTTTTGAAAATCTTTTGAAAGTTCATAAACTCTTTATTAATTATCCAAATACCATCCAAAATTGCTTATAGAAATCAAAAGTCAAAATTCAATTTATCCAAACAGACGGTAAAGAGTGGTTGATTAATTTTATGAGTATATATATGTGTTTGTGTAATTTGTATTTCAGATATAGTTCAATGTTGTAATTAATTGTCTAGATGTCTCATTGGTCTATTGAAGTGGTTGTTTATATTCTCTAGACCCAAAATTGGGAACTTGACTCGAAAAGGATTTGTGTCTAGCTTACTCGATTCCTGAATCCTAACTATATAAACCTAAATTTTGGCATATGATGTGGATCATATTGCATCAGACTATATGAGAGGTCTGGATTGTTCTAAACAACCTGAGAATGACAATAAATATTTGTTTGGAGTGCATTTGGGGCCTGCAATAACTTTCTGGAAAGAGAATCACGAGCTAGAAAACTTTCAAAATGTGACAGGATGCTATAAGTCGAGTTTCACAGTTTCAAGTTCCATTTCATAGTTTTGAGGGTCAAATTTGACTTTTTCTATTTTTGCCAGTTTTAGAATCTTTTTTTCCATCAGGGTTTCAATTTTTTTTTTTTTAAGTTTCTTTGATCCTATAAAACATATTATGTTATTCTGATCATTCTCAAGCAATAGTATTGTAACTTTCTCTTAGTTTGAGATTTGACTTTACCATCTTTTTGGATTAGGATTGATTAGTGTTTCAATTAAACGAAATTTACTATCGAAAACTCGAGACCGAGTTTAAATAGTCTTCATTGTTACTTTTGCGCAAGATTTTATTGTGATTTTTTTCTCTTATTGAGTAGTTTTACTAAGGTTTTGTTTTGTTTTTATGTTTTTTTTTTTTCAATTCTTGTAGCTTTATCTTATTTCTATAATTTATGATGTTTGTGTAAGTGATTGGATGTAATTTTTACGAGACACTAATACTTACTGCATTAAAATTCTTATCATGAGGAGTTCAACATGAAGTAGCTCATTTACAAGTGAATCAAGGTAAAATCTATTGTGTTTTTTAATTACAGAGATCTAGATTTGATGTTAGATGAGTATTAAAATCGTTGAATGTGACATCAATATATCTGTTGTATGTTTATTTTTCGAATTTAAAGGATCATTTCAGCTTGTTAGAAGAAGTATCAAAGAGTTTAAATTGTAATTAAATTCAAAAGTTTGTCAAAATGAAAATTAAGAATATGACTGGGTGAGTTCCATATAACTTTTAAAATATATGTATAAATGAGTGTTTCTTATTGATTTTAGTTTATGTGTATTAGAGTGAGACAAAATTATTTTTAAGTGAAATAAGTTAATATTGTATTTTGATTATGAAAAATATGTACAAATAGTTAATTTTTAAAATTAATAAAAAGAATTCAATTTAATTCGGTTTGACCCGGAAACCGTGATTTAGAAGGTGGTTCAATGCTCGATTAAAATTTTAAAACATTGAAAATTGAATATAATTTAGGTAGATGCTACTTGATGCAGTATTTAGATTTTAGAATGTTATGTATTCAATATCGTTCAAGTGTGTGTTTGATACTAACTATTACATTAGATGTTAAATTAACTGTTGATGTAGCGATGAACTGTTAGATTAGATGTAGAAGTAGCGGTCTGAAATAAGTGTTTAGTAATAACTATGAGTGTTGAAGTAGCTGTTAGATGTAAAATGATGTAAAAAAGACACTATACTACTTCTTAATTTACAATTTAATTTAATTTATTTTTAGTAATAATATTCATTTTAAAATAATTTTTATTGAGATTTTTAATTTAAAACCTATAGTATTATAATCATCAACTAATTAAAAAATAAAATATCAATAATTAAAAAAAGACATTTAAGATTTTTAATTTCATTTACTAAATAAAAATAATATCAAAGTCAACCTAATATGAGTTTTTAATATTATTAAGATTATTTTAATAATACTCATAATTTGATGATGGTAAAATATGACCTTTTTTATTTTTTTTTATTATTTATTTATTTATTTATTTATTTATTTATTTTTTTACAGCTACTTCAAGTAGCTATCTTAAAATTGCTTATTAAAAATCTATATGCTAATAAAAAAACTTATCCCAAACAGACAAATTGTATAATTGCTAATAAAAAAATAATTGCTATCTAAAAATCTATCTACCAAACACAGATTAATTTTGACAAAGTAAAAAAGTAAATTAATATTTTAATTTAATTGGATTAATTTTGATATTTGATTAAAAAATCATATCATCCTATTAGAAAATAAATCTCGCTTATCCCACGTAACCAAATTAAATAAAAAAAATAAAATCAAAGTCATATAAATTAAACCTTTAACCTCCACCATCTCAAATAACCAACAAATCAACAAATTGTGTAATAGATTGGTTTGATATTTTTATAATTTTCATAAATTTTATAGGGATAATTTTAAAAAATAAAAGTATGAACCCATAATAACACCCCAAATCGGCGTATTACAAATTTTACTCAAATCAATCTACACCTAACTATAAAAAATTAATTCATAATCCAAACATGTGATGAGTTATAAATAATCTAAACTATAATGTACCAAACCACTGTCCAGACATAGTCTAAATATAATGAAAGACAAATCCTAATTCAAAAAGAATAAACTACATTGAAAGTTGAAAATGTATTATTTAAAATCAAAATGGAATCGTGGAATATAAAAAAAATAACTAAATAAATTTTTATACCTGAAAAAAATTACAAAATAAATAAAAAGTACAAAATTAATTCTTAATGTGGATTTTGACCCTAAATTTTGGAGTTAAAGCTGCCAACTACCATTGTATTTTTTACATTTATTCTTTTGGAAAATGATTATAGATCATAAACAAATATCATAGAGAGAATTAAGGTCCCCTTTGTTTTTTTTTTAATTAAATACTTAAAAGCACTTAATTTTAGTGTTAATTATATATATATAAAAAATCTTAATTCTATTAAGATGCATGTCAATTTGTTTTCTAATATTTTTCCTATTTAAAATAAGTCATTTCTTTTTAATATGACCATTTTATCCTTAAAGTTTATTCTATTGTATTTATAGTAGTTTTATATTATACATTCATTAATGATTTATTTGAATTAATTTTTTTAATATAAATTATTTTATGAATATTTTTATAGTATGCAATTTAAAAGTAAAAATATATAGTATATATAATAAAAATTATTTATTCTACACAATTTTTTTTTACTAATAATTATTTATAATAAATATATTTAATAAAATTTAAAATTATATAAACACGGTAGCAAATTTTAAAATTATAGTATTTACAATTATTTTAAATTCAAAATAAATATTTAATTAGTTACATGATTCAAGACTCAAGTTGACTTTATAATATGTCATTATATTACCTACTTATAAATCAAAATAAATATTTAACTCTCTCTATAAATATAATATATTTTTATTTTTCTAATGTTGCTTTATCTTTTACTTAGAAATTTTTTTTAATAAATTTATTTAAAATAATGGTTTTAATTTAATAGTACAAATTTTAAGAAATATAATGACAAACATTTATTATTGTTATTGAAATTCACAAATATAGATATGTAGTAAATTTATATAGTCATAATTAATGTTATAGAATTTACAATCATAAATGCTATTTTATTAAAAAAGTTAAAATCATGTGTTAATAACTCAACAGAATCACATAGACATGGATGTAAATTCATATATAAAATTGAATTTAGTCATTTGAAATCAGATTTCCACGCAAAAATTTTATTTTAACGATTCAGATTAAAAAAAAAAAAACAAATGCTTAAAAATAAGTCTGTCTACATTAAGTTGAAAAAACAAACGTGCTCTCAGGCCCGTTTGTTTTTGTTGATTTAAGATTGAATGTGTGTGAAGTCTGAAGTTAAGTGATTTAAGCGATTTATTTTTTGAAAAAAATATCTCAAATTCAGTGATCTCTATCTGAATAATTAAGACAAATTTTTTAACTTAAACATATGCGAATGACATCTTTTTTACTTGTCGATGATAACCGTGTCTTTGTTTATATGTGAACACGTGAATAGATACAATTGTGGTTTTCAATAAGAAAATCTATAATTAAATGCTATTATATTGTGATAA